>CM053792.1:654782058-654982058 GCA_028749045.1 Cupressus sempervirens | reverse complement strand
TTCAATATTTAGCTTGAGTTTCCCATATTTCTAATGAAGTGGTAGTTTTTGAATGGTAGTGTAATTTGGGCACAATAAGGAGAAGATTTTCAAAACGGGATTTGTCCATTAGGGAGCCTCTTGGAGCCTATTTCTACCTAAGGATAGTAATTATACCACTCATTATAGAAATGGAAAAAATGACCAAGAAATAACCATCCAGTACTTAATATCTAGGATCATTTTTGGTAATATCATTTTTAATAAATGGTTGGAATTTTCTTAATTCATGCTTCCTTAATTGTATATTCTCATAAAGAATGTAATTTTGTATGGATCATCACAATTGGTGTACTTCACATATTCACGCATATTCTTTTTATGGATATTCCAATATGACATCTCAAATAAATGGTTGTGTGTCAAGTCTAAAACACTATACAAAGAAATGTGTGTTTATGAAATTTATACAAATGAACATTATCTTAATAGAAAAGGGGATTAGGATGTTTTAGTCAATTCTCTTATTTCAATCACTATGAGCCTAGGAGTTGATAGATTGTGTTATGGAGGGAGTGGCAAAGTAAAACTAGAGGATATACTAGATTCATATGCCCTATGATCAATAAATCCACGCTCTACTAAGGATGAGTATAGGAGAAAAGTAAGGAAACAAAGTTCAAAACATGATGTAACCCAAACCCTTCAAAGAATAAATTAGAAATTGACACAACACAGAAGTTTTAGAATGTCATAATTCTTTATTAAACTTTCACCACTCTAGTATGCCTCTACAATGAAAGAAACCAACTACTTATTACAATTCTGAAAACTAGCATATTTGGCAAATTTTTGAGAAAAATAGATTATTCCATTTTTGGTAATTTTGAAAACTCATCCTATGAATCCTAAATTTTCCTAAGAAAATCCCCCAGCTAAGGCAACAAAAAATTTTCAACTAATCAATCAAATAAAAAATATGATTTCAGATTTATTACAAAAACAACTTTCTAAAAAAATTGGAAAAAACACAAAAAGCCAATTTTAGAGGTCAAGACGATATCTCAAGCTCCCAGAAACATGTCAAAATGGCCATCTATCAAGCTAAGCTACATCAAAAATACAAATAACACCTCCTCACACAACTACCTATAAAATTTCAACCAAACCCCACATTCGAGTCAAAAGTTATGAGCCTCGAAAGTAAATCTCAACCAAAACCCACATCTGAGTCAACAAACTTGACCTTCAAATGCCCCTGCATCAAAACACTAGAGGCATTAAGCATAATGTTTAGTAAAAAATGATTAGAGCTATTGATTATAAGGCACAACATCTATGTTATAGAATCTTGTGTGAGAAATAGGAATTGCTTGAGGGCAAGCAGTTTGTGGAAGGGAAGACTTGTCATGGACCCTAATGGGACATATATAACTACTCTAACATGTTAATAAATAATAATTTTAATAAATAAGAATAATGTAATGATTATGGATCATAGACAATTTATTGATCAGTTGATATATATCTCTAATCCAACATAATTCATAGTATATAGATCTAGCCAAAAATAATTAATATGAATTTTATTATTTAACCAAAAAAATGGTGTGAATGGTACTCCAAGTGCTGAATCAACATGTATATTTGGGCCCCTTGACAAATATCATATCAACCATTAGTGGTGGTGTCTAATGATGCTTAATAAAGGGTTGTGATAGTGTATTAATAGGCATGGTTGGAGTAAAAAAAATCACGAAGCGATAAGGAGAAATAAATAATAGAAAATGACTGAGAAATATGTTAGATGTAAATGGAAATAGAATTACTTTGAATAAATTATAAAGAGAGATGTTGTTGTCAAAGTTTTTAAGGAAATGAGGCTAAAAGCACAAACCTATGTCACGCTTTTGTAAAGGAAAAGGCTAACAAAAGTATCATTTTCAACTTCAATGACATAAACCTGGTATTATTATTTAGAATTTGTAAATTCAGTAAACTAATGAAATGTGTAGAAATGGATTAAGTTTAGGATTATTATTTTTAGTAAATATTTGGAACAAGAATTGATATATTTTTCTAATTATTAAGGATAATTTTTTAGTTGCTGAAAACATTGAAAAATGAGGGATCTAGGTCTCTATGCTAAACTATTTGAAAATCATTATTTTTTCCCTTTGATCATAAATTATGTTATAGATGACATATATAGTTAGATCAATAAAAAATAAAGATAGGCTTTTGAGCTATATTTTCTCTTTTATAACAATTCAAATTTCAACTCACTGGAAATCAATAGTTTTCATCTCCAACCACATTTTTCAAAATGAATCTATTCTAACCCAAAAAAAAGTATGCATTTCAGAAGAGAACTCTCTCCTCTAGAATTTCATATTATTTTTATTTATTTTTTGATAATATTTTCTATTTTTTCTTTTTCAAAATCATCATCTTCTTGAGTGTTAAAATACACACTTTTAGTAGTCTTTAATTACAATATACTATATCTAAGTGAAACATTATAAACTCTATATGAGAATATTCTTAACTTTGAGCTCTATAAAATGGTGTTTATATGTTATTAAAAACTATCACTAAAAAGAGTAAGAGTTATTGAAATGTTAGTTTTCTTAAATAAATTTATTTCTTTTGTAGTTGGAAACAAACTAGTATTAACCATGCATTTAATAGACATTTCCAATTGGAAAAGTGTGAGAACATATATAACTTAGCTCAAATGATTTTATCTAGATCATATGTTTGAAAAAAAATTTATATAGAAATGCTCAAATTCAGTCATTTTAATAAGTCGACCTAAAAGGTGATAGAAATTTGTACTTATACCCATTCAGTAAATTGTTATCACTATAACTGTCATCCGACATGGACCACTATAGGGAGATATAAGGGATAAAAATAATTAGATAAGGTGACATGAAAAGAAATAGGGACCATATGAGATACAAGGAAAAATTAAAGGAGGAATAAATAAAGGGTGTAAGACTATGCATGACCCTATTGATGCACATAATGTTATTAGTATAATTAATTGTAACAGTTTACATTCTTATAATATGGCTTAATGTGCACTCACCTCTCTCAATTGCAATTCCATACTCAATGATGAATTAAATTTTCCTATCACATGTACCAAGGAAGCATTAACTAGACATCATGTAAACATTGAGTGATGATAGGATAAGCAAGTTGATCATTATGCGAGCCCATAATATAGGTTAACATAACCATTGAAGGAAGGGAATAAAATAGATATGTGGACAATCCTTAAAATATACTTATCCCATGAATAGTATTAGGATTATAACTAATACAAAAATAATGGAATAAGACTTATAATTAGTGTGAGTACCCAAGGTATGTCTTTAAATTTATAATTCACAAATATAATTTAAAATTACTTGGGGAAAGGTATGATTCTTTATGTTATCATTTTTATTTCTAATGTTATTATGGCATATCAATAATAATAGAGATAACAATAGAAGTAAATGTATGTAAGTCGGTATATATAATAAAAATTACATAACTTTTGACAATAACAATTTATATTATTGTTATAAAATATAATCTTTAATCATATAATTGAGTCTAAACATCTATTGATAATATAGTTATCTTTTGATATGATTAGAGTTCATTCTCTTGTAAAATATCTATTATAATAATAAATGCTATTAGAAAATGGTGAATAAGTCTATAAGAGTCATTGTATCAGTTATGTAGTGGATATGGGGTATGCATTGGGGGAAGAGTAAATCACTCATATTGGGGTAAGAGAACTCCATATAGATCATGTCCAAACTTGAGTGATTATAAATCAACCATAGAATACATGATCTACTAGATATGGGGTGTACAAAATGTTATCTAGAAATAATAATAGATTTTATTGATGATACTTACAAGTTGGGCTAATTATGATTGATGATACTGACATTTGACTTCTAGAGAATCTCATATTCATTCTAAGATTATTCTAAGCTGATCTAGTAGAAGTGTTCACCACAAAATACATATTTGATAGTAGTATATGTGATGTTGAGATCTCTTTTATACCCTCAAGTAGCTCGAATAGTCCAAGCCACCATGATACCCACAAAGGATTCATTGGGATGTTAGTCATAATTTATACCTTATTTGAGAATGGGAAGATAGATATAATATATTTGGTTTTTTTATTATGAAAATAATCATCTTCACAATCAAGAAAGTATTTTGGCATTTTTTCCATTTTTCTTATGAAACATGGTCAAATTGTAATGCCCCACTTGGGAACTCAAAAGAAATAAACCTAATATGTTATAAAGTTTTCTAAACTATTTTTTTTAAAGTTTAAACAACATCAAAGTAACAATAATGTGGAAATAATATATACATACACATCAAGAACATGTAATTAGTTACAAATATAGTTTCAATTCCTCAAGGGTTCCTTCACGTTGAATCACATTTAAGAAAGTTTTATTAATAAGTTTAAATCTCAATTACAATGTCCATAATCATAAAATGAATAAACACATGTACATAATCATATAAGAAAATGCATAATTAAAATTAATAATATCAAAGCACATATAATGAATAACATCCACTACACATGTCACAAGGTATGTGAAAATAGATACAAGTATATCAATATACAATACAATATCTTGTAGGATCTCAAAACACATGATACATAGATACCTCAAATGAATAGAAGTCTTCAAGATAAAAGGAAGAATGATAATGGTACCACTGTATCAAGGAACATCCAACATCTATTAATCTAAGGGGGACCAAAATGGTAAGAATATACTACCTCCCAACCACGTAGTCACCTAATCAGGCTCCCACTCCTACTATGCAAGAGAGATAATGTATGATCCACACATAGATAATCAAATCATAAAATAATCCTAGGCAAGGAATCTTGATAGCCAAAACTACCTCAAAGGTAACACAAACTACTCAAGAAGAAGATATAATCAAAATCAAAAGGACACTCATTCCAATACTAACATCTCATACCAGGTCAACATTCAAATACCAAGACAAAAAATATCTAACCACCTCAAAATCAATGTCAAGTGTCACAAGCACAATGACCAACAGATAACAACTATCATCAATAAAAGTAAACTACCAATCACTAACTTCAACAATAAAAACACCACTAATGAATAACTGCTCATTCATTAATAAAAGTCAACTGTCAATAATAAATGACATCCAATCAATGAGTAACAAATCACAATAAATATAGCATCAAAAGTAATATCCAACAAGTACACCGCTAGAGGCAAATATATTAAAAAACCATGAAGGAGACTTAGGTTACATACTATGGAGTGTCATTGCACAAGCCAACTCTAAGGTTACCCTAGCAGTCTCTCAAGACCTTGGCCCCCCTAGTGACTCTATGAAAAACTACAATACCCTCTCATGATGATGAGAAAACTAGTCATACCTCTCAAAGTATCATCTCTATCTCATCTTTAGTATATACAAGCACTCAAAGCATGGACGAGGAAAAATCTCTAACTTATCCTTTTAATGTATCTCAAGGAAAGGGCTAGACAAGATATTTTAATTACTATGTTATCACTTGTTACACAACTTACAATGAGTTACCCTAACAGCCACTTTGGAACTCGGCCCCCATTACAAGCCACTCCCATAGACATGCACCTAGACTAACATCCCAAAAATCAAACACCACAATAGTATCCCATATCACAAGAGTAATATTGATTGAATTTGGTTCCTTAATAAGCAACCCAAAAAAAAAAAAAAAAGGTTTTCGAAACCCAAGTTCTCATAAATGCTCAATAGCATAAGACTCATAAACATAAATCTTAATTCAAATCATAAAGTTCATGACATCCAATCAAATAATCATAAAAGAAATCTCAAAAATGCCTCTAGTGTACATCCTAACTTGACCAACTAAACAACCTATAAAGAAAAACTATCAAGAAAATAAACATCACAAGACTATAAATAGAATATTAGAAAACACATAATTTTTAACCCATGATTTAATTCCACCAATTTCTCTTGTTTAGTTTGGGTCATAAGGATGTGCTGAGAAATAAAGTAGGAATATATATGTTATATAAATTGTTATGCTAATATACTTATTTAAATAAATAAGTATTTGACATCAAATCTCCTTGTGTATATAAAATATCATGCAACATTATCATGTTTTTTTAAAAAAATTTAAATAATCTTAAATCATAAATGATTTAATTAATAAAATAAATATATATTTATTTATTTTTGATGGAGGGTTCAGACCTGCGAGGCAGGCCAACAATGTACGAAGCCTGCAATCTACTAACCAACGAAGGCCACCACGTAGACTTTTTAAGAACCTGATATAGGCCCACTTGTGCCTGAAACCTCTTCAACTTAGAGCCAAGGACTGAGGGGCATCCACACTATCAAAATCACCTAGGGCACAATCCTAGCCTCATCCCTTATGATGTTGAAGCCTTGCAATTAGTAAGACTTGATCTGTGGTGGGCTCTTTGTGAGCCATTCAACTTCACCAGTAGACCAAGGGCCCATTGACAAATATATATTATTAGATTAAATACTAATATCAATTTCATTTCTAAAATATTAATTCAACTTCTATTTAAGTCCAATATTAACATTTAATTTTCTTTTAATTCATGATGCAACTAGAGATAAAATTATAAATTTAATTTAATTATTTATAATTTATCTCATAAAGTCAAATAATTATTAAAGTCTACCACATCTTCTCTTAAAATATAATAAAATTCTAAATATTTATTTATTAACTTCCCTCTTGTATTAATAATTTTAAAATAATTTATATGCAACTAAGAGTTTAATTAAACTTATATAATCACTAATACTAAAATTCACTTTATAACTAAATAGATAATATTTATTTCATTTTAGAAATTAATAAATTATTATTATTATTTTAAAATAAATAAATCTAAAAATTAAATTATATAAAATAAAAATACACATGCAATTAGCATTTTCGCATGTCTTTTATCTCTCAAATCATGCAACCATACTATACTTAGTTTTCTATTTTTAGCATATTTGTTTTTACATGCATGTAGCCCTACTATACTTAGCTTTCTATTTTTAGCATTTTTTTCACATGCATGTAACCATACTATACTTAGCTTTCTATTTTTAGCATATTTGTTTTCACATGCATGTAACCATACTATACTTAGCTTTCTATTTTTAACTTATTTATTTTCACATGCATGTATGTGTTTAGTTACAAGGTGCTTTCCTATCAATTAATCTTTTACTTTCCAAATAAATATTGCAATTAAATTATTTTAGATGTAAGAAGAATATTCATCTATATTTAAAAAATTCATGATAATCACATAGTTTTAATTAAAAATTTAAAGTTAAAACTCTAACTGTTCAATTTATTATTTTCTTCCAATTTTCAATAATCAATTTTTTGTTATATTAGAATGGGGTTTATAAGAATACAGTCACAATAATTTTCCTCAGTCATGTTTTCTTGATTAATATTTTTTCCTTTTTCAAAATCTACAACATAATACTTTATTCAAAAATCAATACAATAAATTAATAAGCAATATGTAAACACCCAGGAAGACACAAAGTAGACAGATCTTTCAATAAAATTCTGCAATGGGTTTTCAAACTCTACCTCAAAACCATTGCTAAAATCTGAGACAATCTGTGAATGCATGCAAATCCAAACCCTCTGAAACTTTCAACAATTCTTTTGATCCAATTCTAAATTTTCACTCCCAAACCCTCAAAACCATAGCTAAAATATGAGATAATCTGTGAATGCATGCAAATCCAAACCCTCTAAAACCCTTAACAATTCTTTTGATCCAATTCTGAATTTTGCTCCCCAAAACTTGTGTAATTGCAAAATGAGCTCTAGATCTTTAATAAAGAGTTCTCCCCTAAATTGGGACTCTGATTGTGCAATCACGAGAGGGAACTCACTAATCAATTAATGTTTATTACTTTATTACCTTTTACCTTTTCATACACAACTCTTTTATATATTTGATTAGAAGAAATCTTAATTTAAATAATTAGCTCTCACTTTAATTAATTTTTGAAGCATTTTTAATAATATATTTATTAATTTAATTAATAACATTATTTAGAGTTTATTATTAAAATAAAACTCTTAAATAATTATCAAGAAATCAAATAAATATAACTATGCCACAATTAGAAATATAACTTTATCTTTAAATTTTATTCTTTTAAATTTTATTTTCCTCGAGTTTATTAATTAGTGCAAGTACTAATTAAAGCATAATTCATTATTTAAATTAATAATAATAATCAAAGCTTATTGCTTCAATGCAACTCTAATTTAATTATTATTAAATAAATAACTATAATAAAGTAATATTAAATATTAAATATTTTAATATTTTAATTCCTCTTTTGTCCAACTTCTTAAATTAAACTTTTTAATTAAATCTTTTAAACTGAAGTACATATTTAATTAATTTATAATTTATTAAATATCATCATATTCTAATTTCTCTTTAACCAGTTTTCTAAATTTAGACTAATAAATTAAGACTTTTAAATTAAAGCACATATTTAATTAGTTTTTTAATTAATTAAATATTCTCATACTTTAATATTTTATTTTTAATCAAATAATATTTAATTATATGATTAATCCAAATATTATAATCAAATTATTTACCAAAAAAATCACATAGCAAAATCTACATAAAAGCAACATTACAAAAATAGACCAAAACTCAAAATCAAACAACATAGATAAAGATAAACTCATGGGTTTTAAAAAGGGTGGAAAGTCAGTTACAAGTCCTCCTTGCAAGACAAGTATTTAGGCTATGGCTGGGATTGGACCCGAACATTATCTCTCCATTCTTATGATTGAGTTATTGTGATAGGGCACACTCATCCTGACAATTCAGAGAAGTCGATGCATGGTACCTACATTCTGCATAAAAGATGAGCATGTACATGTATATAAATATATCTAAACTAAATAAGCAATGGCAGGGAGTGGTACATCATGTAGATCTCAACTAATAGGTGATTACGAATCCCTCCCTTAACCACATCAACATGACAAACATAAAGATAAAACAGACACACACACCATACACATGCAAGTATGGGGTAAGTGCCATAATAATTATAAATCAAACATCAAATGCTTAGATAATATAACACATTGTTATGAATATGAAATAATCATCATTAAAGCATCATTTGATATTGCTATGAAAGAAATCACATTTATTATCCATGAATCATTAAAGCATCATTAATGAACTAGTAATCATAATCATCAATCAATGTTCATGTGAAATATAATCAACTAAGTAATTTTTTATTGATATACATGTAATCTAAGTCATGAAATATTTCTATAATTATACATCCAATACCCTTGAAACTAACACATGCATGAAATAGGCATAAACATAGTTTGGTAAATATAATGGAAAAGTAAACTATGGGTGGACACTACAGTCATTACATAATAGGCTACCATATTTAAATTGTAGAGAGACAAATGCCAAATGAGATTACCAAGCAGCAATTTTATTATTTCTACTACTTGTTCATTTAAAGGGTTGATTTCCTTATGCAATAAGGAAGATCGTGTTGTTTTTCTCACTAATTTCTTGCAAATTTAGGTCATAAGTGATGGAAAAGGGGTGCCCTAAACTTAAGGCCTCGAAGATTCCTATCCAAGATTTGCAAAACCCTTATGTCCAATATATGATTGTGTAGGATCAATACCAATCTCATCAATAGCTATACCCAAATGATCCTTCCAAAACCTCTTTTCTTTTTTTATAATGTAATAGTTTTTCTTAAGGGTTTCCATAGGCCTACCTTGTTGTTTTCTTTGCATATCATTTGATTATTTACTCTCTCCATGCTTTCTAGTGGCTATGGACAAAAAAACCTAGAAAATTCATTGTAGATCATCTAATTTTTGACTCTTCGTGATTTTTGACTCTCTTCAGGAGGAAGGTTTGATGACATCACTGGTATTGATTTTTCCTTCAAGGAAGTCTAGAGGTGTCTTCATTCATGTTTATTTGGAATGCACTTTAGTTCTATTTTTTTTATCATATAATTTTAGGGGTTTCTTACTAGTTTTCACAAAAAACAACACAAAGAGAAATGAAATTTGTAGAAAATAAAACTTCACTAAATAAAACTTCTCTAGATACCTCAAATGAACTTAAATTAATATTTTTCACTAGTACTCCAAATAAAACTTCACTAAATAAAACTTCTCTAGATACCTCAAATGAACTTAAATTAATATTTTTCACTAGTACTCCATCTCCTTCAATAGTTACCATGACTATTCTTTGATAGTAAAGAAGACAAGAAGAACAAGATGAAGATAAAGAAACAACAAAGAAGGTCAAGGATATCCTTCTAAGTAAGTGCATTGTTAGATGTTATAATCATCATTTTTGTTTTTTTTGCTTTTTGATTTATTCTAGGGTTTCGTAAGAAGTACTACTAGAGATTGATAGGGCATATAGGGTTGTTAATTTTAGATGATGTGTTTATGAGTTGTCAAAGAGGATAACATTATTATTATATTAATAATTTTGTCAGTAATGGAGAGAGAACCACTATAATCTCTACAATTTCCCACCACAATATGTCATTTTCTCATTACAAAAATCGAAGCTATTAATCCTATTGACTTTAGGTTCTTGGATAAAGAGTGTTTTTGATACATCAACTTTCAAGAGTCATAACTTTTGACTTGGATGTGGGTTTTGGCTAAAATTTTACAAGTAGTTGTGTGAGGATGATTTATTTAGATTACTAATCTAGCTCTACTTGATTGGTGGCCATTTTGACTTTTTTTAGGAGCCTAAAATATAATCTGGGCCTCTGAAATTGGATTTTTTAATTTTTCTCACCTTTTTAGAAAGTGTTTTTTTGTAATAAATCCAAAATCATATTCTTGATTTCATAGATTAGTTGGCAATTCATCTTGCCTTAGTTGGGGGATTTTCTTGGGAAAATTCAAAATTTGTCGGATGGGCTTTACCAAATATGGTAATTTTTGAAATTGTAATAAGTAGTTGTTTTCTTTCATTATAGATGCAGATCAGAGTTGGAAAAGTTTAACAAAGTATCTAGCATTCTAAAATTTTGTGTTGTGTAATTTTTTGAGTTATTTTTTTGAAGAGTGTGGGATACATTAGTTTTCCTAAAGTTCTTTTGTTCTTTTTCCTTATACATAATTAGAGAGGACTTGCCATTGATCTAGATTTTTCTAGATTAGAACTACCACTTCTAATAGCCCTTATAGATTTTTTAAGAGCAAGGTTTTAAATTTAGGCATGGTAATTTCATTTACTACCTAAGGTAGTTTCAATCCAAACTATTGTCGGCCATCAGGGTTTTCATTTTTTTATAAAAATTGTCATATAAATATTTTTTTCTTTTAGTTTTAACATTCAAATCCAATCAGATAATTCACACTTCAATTGGGAGGGAGGAAATATTTTGTAACTTGTCTATTTTTGAATTGTCGAAGAAGAATTTGCAATGTGAGCAATAAAGATAAAAGAGAAAGTAAATATCCATGAAGAAGAACTCACGAACAAGAAGATCAAAATTGTCAAAAAAATTTAGCAGGATACTAAATGAGGCAACGTACACATGCAATATTTTATCCAATGCATATTTAACTTATAGTGTACAATCATATGCTAGACTTTTTGTCCATATAGTTAGGATTAGGGTTTATCCTATTAGGAATATGGTAAATATTAACTTCTAGGGTTACTATTAACTTAATATTAAGGTTTTATTGAATTAGGAATAATTAGGATTAAGTTTTATTAAATTATGAATATGTAGGATTAGGGTTTATTACATTATGGTTTTTAAGTTATGAACGTGTATAATTAGGGTTCATTTTAATTATAGTCTTTTAAATTATGAATTTATTTTAGATGTAATCAACTAGGACAACCTACTGAGGTTGGAGATGGTTCATCCCAAGTTCAAATGGGTATGTATGTATGCATCTCTTGCAAGTACAATCTCTCTCTAGATTTCTAGGTCTAGGAAAACTTTATATCTTTGACTTTTAATTTTAGAGATATTTCCCCTTACAATCTTGCTTCATTTTATTTTTTATATCGTGCACATGTAGTAGTAGATAATGAAAATGTTGGACATGAGGAAATTGAAGATGAAGAAATGGATATTGATGAAGGATCATTTGAAGGTTAGATAAAATTATATTTAATAGTTCACTTTTTATGTATATAAACATATTTCCTCTAAAAAGAAGTTATATCTTAAGTCCTTACTTTAATTTTACTTCTAGCCCTAGATTGAACAAAGATTGATGAGAAAAATTAATCATAGAAATATAGATCATTTAATTGAAATGGGAGTGGAAAAACTGAGAGAATATTATAGTCAATGTACACATACTACAAAGAGTAAATTGAATAAAATTTCTAAAGAAGTAATTGCATAATTTGAGAATCTTGATACAGTGAAGAAAACTCAACTATTATCAATTTCACTTCTTAAAGATGAATTGAAAGAGTCATTCAAACTATTGGGTATAGATACAAGTATAAAAAAAGGGGAAGACTTCTTAACTATAGAAAGATATTGTTCAAAGTGTTAAGGAAGGGTTATATTCCATTGCAAAAAAAAACTAGATCTATAAATAAATCCATTGCACGAAGAGTAATACTAACATCTATTTGAAATAAGAAATTATGGCACAAAAGACAAATCTCTTCACTATCATCTCATATTGGGTAAAGTCAAAAGATGATATTACATTATCTGAAAAGGAGAAACAATTTGGATGATAGTGCATTAGAAGGAAATTGGGCACTACTGTGTAGAGCTCCTCAATCTAATAGGATTGTGGAAATAGTTTAGAACTTAGTTATTCAATTTTGGATTGATAATACTCATCCTTTACTAAATTGAAGAGATATCATCAAGAAGAGGATTAAACCTAAGGAGTATCTTTGACATAAAAAACATTGGTTGTATATCATGTAACATGAATTGTATCTCTCATTTTGTAATTTAAATCCTGACAAAAAGATTGAACAAACAAAATTTGAAAGATTGAAACTCTATTTTATGAAGATAAATAAATCTTTTGAAACATGTTGTTCTTGACATCATGTTGAATTTGATTTGTACTGTCAAGGATTCTAGAAGATGATAGAAAAAAGTGGTAGTTCTCAAAATCCTTTTCATAAATGATTGAGCGAATTCATAGCATCAATCTTATGCGACAAACCAAATTATCATGCAATATGTGAAATAGATTGCATAAGAGAAACTTGTGAAACATGTGGTAACCTAACTAAATTTCCTTTGAGAGATGAAGATAATAATATGATGAGGATGGTAAAATGTAAGAGATATAAGTACATAAAGTTAGAAACAAAAGTTGGAAAAGAATCAACAAGGTTGGAATATGTAGAGGATGAAATACCTGCTAGAGAATTTATGTTGAAATTTTTTGTAAATTGATTCAACCATAAATACTTCATGATTCTTTTGCTAAGTGGAAAAAAGAGAAGTTTGAAAAACTAAAATAAATTTTCCCACTCTGAATAATTTTATTTGTTGTTGACTTTGCAGAGAATTACTCTTCCATTTCTCAAAAACAACTTCAAGCATAATACTACTTTATAGGGTAGGTTATTATTATGGTTCAAGTGTTTTATCAACATGTGCAACTTGATTTGGATGGTGTGGAGAGTACAGATCAAGCACAAGTCATTAAAAAAGATTATCGCTTTTACATTAGTGATGACAAAGAACATGACACACATTTTGTAGAACATTGTTTTAAGACATTTTTTGAATATTTCAAACACAAAGGAATGTAAAAATGGGAAAACATTTTGTATGGCCATATGGATGTACAACGCAATTTAAATCACCTAGACCATTTTATGCATTCATAAGTACATATCAGGGATACCTTAATATACCACACATTTGGAGTTTTTTTTTGAGTGGACATGGAAAGGGTGAGCATGATGGTGCAGAAGCTTGTATCAAATGTTCATTAAGAAAGTATAAAATGGACTATAATCACATTAATAATACTCATGATGTGGTTGAATGGTGCAAAACACATTTTACGGTGCTAGAAAATACAAATAACACATCATCATTAGCGAATCAAGTCATACCATTCAGAGTGTTTTGGGAGGTATCAAGTATAAATTAATTTAAATGATATAATTAAATCAAATTTATATTTAATACGTTAGGTGATAACTAAATTCTGTACACACATGTTTAAAACTCATTTTTTATATGTATGTATGGACCTTACATTCAAGTGTCGATAGATGATCAATGCATGCATGCAAGAGGGTAGAGAAGGCACAATCTTTGCATTTATTTATGAGTACAAATATTAATGTGTGGTCATTTTAAAGAAGATAATGCTCATGTTTTTGTCCTAATTGCATTGATGAAAACTATGATGGTTGCATTAATCAAGAATGTGGATATGTGGGTGAATGAACTTTGTTGCCACTAGATTTTCTTTTTCAAAAAAAGGCAACAAGGCCTATATAAATTTATAATAACATAAAAAAGTTTTTGCATCATGCTAATAATAATAAGAAACTGTAAATATTAGCAGAGCATATAGTTCTTAAATAACTGAAAAGTCCGCAGCTTGTTGGGAGGATAAACGAAAATGACAAAACCCCATAGCATACAACGAGGTTACCAAATAAGGTTCCACTAGATGTTATCAATATGAATGAGTTTGAGGATGAAAACTATGATGATATTCCATTGATTTCTAGTGATTATGACCATATTTTAGGGTTGATCCAAGTTGGTATGTATGTATATGTGCAAGTGTATTTTTTCATCTAATTTTGGTTAATTTATTTAATATATATACTCATGTACATGACACATGAAATTTATATACATATAATTTTTGTAGGAAATATATTCACAGTCATGGTCGAATCTAAAAAAGTAGAAGGTGATAGTTATTATTTATTGCATTACACCATACAAAGAGAGAAACTAACAATGACTGAAATGAGTAATGGAATTATGTTTTCCATAGGTTAGTATATAGTTGAATAGTGTATATACATCTATTCTTGTTATGAATTCAAATTTATTGACTTATTTGATTGATATATATAAATATGTGTACATATATTCAATAATTAATTAATCTATGTGATATTTTTTAAATGTGTATGTAGGTTTTGTTGTTGTACAGGGAACATATTTGAAGAAAATAAAAGTACTTAAGAATGAGATTCATTTCACTCATTATCAACCTACCAATAAGGTATATCATTATAGTAACTATGTTATTACCACTGGTATAACTCTTCATCTAGTCAAAGGACCTAGAATACATAAGTGGGGGATCAATATTGATGATCATAGGAAAATATTAAATATTATCCAACAATGAGCTTACCCACTTGATACGAGATAGAAACAACTTGAACATTTTGAAATTTGGTTGAATTATTTGAAATTTAGTTGAGGTAATTATATATTACTTTTACTCTTTCATTTAACTTGTCAAGTTTAAATTTTTATTTGTAACTAATTATAGAAATTAGGAACTTATATACAAATATTTAGAACATGTTCCTTGAGGGGAAGAAATTTGAACAGCTGTCTTAAGGGAATGAAATTAGGACTTATGCCATGAGGGGAAGAAATTCAAACACTTGTCTTAAGGGGATGAAATTAGGACTTGTAAATAATTATATATTACTTTTACTATTTCATTTAACTCGTCAAGTTTAAATTTTTATTTGTAAATGAGTATAGAAATTAGGAACTTAAATGAAACTAATTAGGACATGTGCCTTGAGGGGAAGAAATTTGAACACTTGTCTTAAGGGGATGAAATTAGGACTTGTAACTAATTATATATTACTTTTACACTTTCATTTAACTTGTCAATTTTAAATTTTCATTTGTTACTAATTATATAAATTAGGAACTTATATGCAAATAATTAGGATATGTGCCAAGAGGGGAAGAAATTCGAACACTTGTCTTAAGAGGATAAATTAGGACTTGTGACTAATTATATATTAATTTTACTCTATCATTTAACTTGTCAAGTTTAAATTATGATTTGTAACTAATTATAGAAATTAGGAACTTATAAGCAACTAATTAGGACATGTACCTTGGGGGGAAGAAATTTGAACGCTTGTCTTAAGGGGATAAAATTAGGACTTGTAACTAATTATATATTACTTTTACTCTTTCATTTAACTTGTCAAGTTTAAATTGTGATTTGTAACTAATTAGGACATGTGCCTTGAGGGGAATAAATTCGAACACATGTCTTGAGGGGATGAAATTAGGACCTTGTAACTAATTATATATTACTTTTACTCTTTCATTTAACTTGTCAAGTTTAAATTGTGATTTGTAACTAATAATAGAACTTATGAACTTATATGCACAACTAATTGGGAATTTAATCATATATAAATGTCACTTGCATTACTTTTACTCTTTCGTTTAACTTGTCAAGTTTAAATTGTGATTTGTAACTAATTAGGAATTTAATCATATCTAAATATCACTTGCATAGAAAAAAATTAACCACATATATATATATATATATATATATATATATATATATATATATATATATATATATATATATATATATATATATATATATATATATATATATATATATATATATATATATATATATATATATATATATATATATATATTTCAGTTTCATAAACCAACATAATCTAACATAATGTAACACATAAAAGAACATAACCTAACATAATCTAACATAATTTAACATAATTTAACATAATAGAATATTATCTAACATAATCTAACATGGAAAAGAAATGTCTAGAGAATGTATATATATGTAGGTCAATCATCAAACATGTATATGAATCTGAGCATAGACACATGTGTTGAACATCATTCTTGAGTGTACAATATATGTATCAATCATCAAACAAATAAGAAAAATATCTATAATCTAGATCTTAGAAGACAATATTGATGTTGAATATAAATAGAGTGCATGTAAAAATCCAAGTATCTATCTAGAATCTATGAATGTCTCTTTGGATGAAAGTCTAGATCAAATAATCTATAATATATAAAAAAAACTATAGATCGTCAAATATAGGACTATCATTAGGACTATAATCTAACATTGAAAAGAAATGTCTAGAGAATATATATATGTAGGTCAATCATCAAACATGTATATGAATCTAAGCATAGACACATGTGTTGAACATCATTATTGAGTGTACAATATATGTATCGATCATCAAACAAATAAGAAAAACATCTATAATCTAGATCTTAGAAGACAATATTGATGTTGAATATAAATAGAGTGCATGTATACATCTAGGTATCTATCTAGAATCTATGAATGTCTCTTTGGATGAAAGTCTAGATCAAATAATCTATAATATATTAAAAACTATAGATCATCAAATATAGGACTATCATCATGACATCTCCTCACAATGCGTTCTGAAGACTGGCTATCAAGATGCTCACTAGGATGTGTTGACCCATATATATACTCAAGAGAAAGTGATATCAATGTACATAATTACATATTAAATTAAATCTCTTTTAAATTTATAAATTACATGCAATTTATATGTACATATGTATGCATGTGTACACATGTTTAATTCAAAACATTTAAAACTCACCTATCCACTACTAACATCATCAAATGAGTCTTGATGACATACATGATCTAGCATCAAAGATGGAGTAAAAAGATGCATAGTCCCCTACAATACATAAATACATGTGAAACAAATCAAATTAAAATATATATAGTTACAAAGGTACAATATGTATATGTGCATAAATTATTAGCTTCAAACAATTAAAATTTTAACATGAACATAAAAACTATAGATTTACCTATGTAGATGTTGGCATCTGATAATACTCAAACTACTTGCATCGATCGTGTCCACCAATATATCCAAAAAAACTTGGGCCTTATCTAGGTCCACCTTTGCATCTATACTAGCATGACTGGTGACTAGCACATGTCCTAATAATGATGAGCCAAGTGGACTAACTAGATGAGATGGCATAGAAGCAGAATCATCACATATCAACAAGTCCATCCATCCTGTGGTCAACAAGATGAATTTAACATCATCAAGGCCCACATCTAAACTCTAACCATGCCACACACTAGTTGAAGGGTCTACACTAGTATGTATATGTCTCTCTGGAGCAAAAAAGTGGTCAATAGGTGGATCATGATGTGTACTACCAGCATGACCACTACTAGATAGATGAGAGGAATGTGGCTAAGGATGTGTCCCAATACTACCATGGACATGATGTTGAAAATATAATATGGGTATGCCAAGATGCTTTGATATCAATCTATACCAATATAATACATCCTCAACAAGACTAGGCATAGTATCTTGTGCCAGCACTCCAGTGAGACCCTCTGAGCTAGTTAGTGAAGGGATTCTTGCTCCACTATACAAGTCTCCTGAAGATGAAGTACTAGATGATGATCTAGAACACTGATGAGACATCAAATATTGTTCAACCTTGTCACTCAAAATAGATCAAATAGTTGTGGCAATCTCTCCAATTCCCTAAATCACCCCCTGCAACTAGGTGCTACACATGGCCTCATCAACTAATGAACTTAATATAGGGGAAATAGAAGGTGGCCTCTCTCTGATAATTGACCTATGTGTTTGTAGTGGATGACCTATCTACCTATCAACTAGTCTACCATACCCCTATCCTAAATGTGATGGTAAACTAGTGTAGTTCACCACCCTACCTAAGTGAACCTCAACATAAAATTGTTGCAGAAAATAGAGTGGAATTTTGTCATTATTTCAATAACAACCATGAGCAACAAGGAAGCGTCGGTATATTAGTGCAACCATCTATGGATCTATACACTTAAGGGGAGAATACCTCTTCACATATTTTTGTGGAACATAATGTGGGAAACATTCCCTCTTCATGACATCTTAGGGCACTAAGCCTTGTACCTACTATAGTGAAAGACCTAAAGAGACCTCTCATCTCTTAGTATCAAGGACATCCTATATAGTATAGGTAGAATATGGAGCAGCACCATGAATATCGTCTCTAATATATGTAAGGCTACATAAGATTCTCTAACATGTACTACTGTATGCACTAGAGCATGCACCAATAGCCAAGGATTCATGAAGTCCTTGAATCTCTTGGTTAGTGCAATCATAGAGCTGATAGGGTGGGATAAGTTGCTGATCTTGGAGAATAGGCCACTACAGGGGGAAACAAGCTACTGCTTAGGGGGGAGAGGTTGTTGCTCAAGGGGGACAAGTTGCTACATAGGGGAATAGGAGGCTACTACTCGGGGGAGACAGGTTGCTGCTCGAGGGGATAGGAGGTTGTTTATCGACCATGCAGAGGTCAATGTATGAAGTATGCATATCTATAATGTGTAAACCTACAATTGAAATTAAAATATGACATTTAATAAACTTGAAATTTATTACAATGGCATTTAATAAACTTGAATTTTAAACATGAAATTAAAGAGATAATATGTGTAATCATGAAATGAACATAACATACATGTATATGCATGTTTTACTTCCTACAAGTTTGAAATTTGAATGTTGTATCGATGCAGATGTGAACCCTAATATTTAAGCATAATATTTACCCAATAAAACCCTAATAAAAGCCTAATCTAAACTCCACTAAAAGTGTAATCAAAACCCTAACCTTAGAATCTTAATTGTAGTCCAAATGTAATTATAATCCTAACCTAAAAACTCACTCTAGAACCCTAACCATTATTTTAATTCTTCATCAATTTATATCATGTGTGCATGTGACAACTTCATAAAATTGTTGATTAAGTCTATACAGTCTAGATCACATGGGTGGAATACTTGACACTTAACTAGGTTAAATATAGAACTAAATTGAATAATAAATTAAGGGGTCCCAATATAAAATGTCTCAAACTTGGGTCAATGTTTAGGATTTGTTCATATATAAAGCCTAGGGCTCAGAGAATATATACTCTAATGTATTGAAATTTCTATATATACACATGAAATATAGTTCAAGATCGATCTTAAAATGATGGCTTAAGTGTCCAAACTATCAAAATTTCTATATACTTATATCACATGAATTTCTAAATTACATTTAAAGGGCTAATATACTAGGCCTAGGTTCATGTTATTCATTAATATGGTTTACTATTACAATGTTTTTTTAGGGGGTTTTTAGTTAGCTACAAGTTATTTATATGAATTAGGGAACTTTATATATTTAATTTTGTGTGTTCACTTTACATTAATTTAGAGTCAACATTCAAAGTTTTTAGTTTAAGTCAAGTGTGATTTAGGTGAAGTACTTAAAAAAAATTTGTGTACATGTTAATTTAAACACTAATATATGTTAATTTATTTGTTATTTATATATGTGTAAATTAAAAACTAATAAATATTAATTTAAAAACACACACACACATGAACTTAAATTTTAATATATTACAAGTTCACTATGTACATTAAAAATTTAAATGTATCTGTATATCCACAATATGTATGCACACACACACACACACACACACACACACACATACACATGTGTGTGTGTGTGTGTACATATATACACATGTACATGTACATGTACATATGTGCATATATATATATATATATATATATCCACACACACACACACACACACACACACACACATACATACAATAAAACATATAAAATTAAATTGAAAACATATAAAATGAAACTAAAATCATATAAAATGGGTAAAAGAACTGAAAATTCATACCTTTTTCGAAGTTTGATAAATTAGATGCCTCTACCTATGCACGTTCGATTGAAACTATAGCTCCACATTCAAATATGACATGTGGGGTCACAAATGACTTATTTTGAAGAGTTTCAATAAAAACTTAATTAAGAAGTTTTGATCAAAACTAGCAAGCTCGAGACTAGGGTTAACAAACCTTGTCTAGGCTTGGTAGTTTTGATAGAAGCTACCTAGATAGTTTCTATAAAAACTATGTGGCAACCAAAGTTTCTATTGAAACTAGATGCATAGTTTGTTTTGATAGTTGAAACTTTTCTAAAAAAATTTATCAAAAGTACAAAAATGAAAAAAATTGGTTGTTGAACGATTTTGGAGGAATTTCTTCCTCCGAAAAACTGTAACCCACTATTGTGAGTTCACCCTTGTAGAAAGTGATTTTTCTCTTTTCTTTGACAGAGGAGAAATCTAAAGAAATCATACTTTAAAATTCATCAAAATAAAAATTAATAATGAACTTTAATATTTTGTCCACTACATTTTAATAGTTCCATTTGATTGGTTAACTGACTAGTCTAATAAGAAAGTATGGACGTAGATGAATCCATAAGTTACCTATCTACAATTGGAACTAATAATTATACTAAAAATTTGGAATTAGTATATAAAAATTGCACATGAAACCTCAGCAATTTCCATTTAATGTTTCATCTATATAATAAACTCTAAAAATCTATTTTGTTTAAAGTATGTTTCAAGGAAATTCAAATTCTAATTAGTTGACATGATATCCTATGCATAGATTATTTATGATGTAAGGATCAATTCATCATACATGATCACATATAAATATACATCCTAGGATCTTTCATTTATCTTTTTCATATGATTGGGAGTGGTATATTTAAAAAGGATATTTCACACCGCTCATTCTAACATTGTACCATTATTTTATGAATTTCATATTTAGTAAGAGATCATATATTAAGACTCCATCTTGTCCTTATAATATACTAGCTTGGTTAATATCTAGATTAGGAGATAATCATTGTTTATACCAACTTAAAGATAGCATCTTTAAGGAGTTATTTTGTTTGCATAATAACTATTTGAATTTGTATTTCCATTATATTCATTAAAAAATATTGTGAGTACTATTTTCCATGAGTTATAATACTATGTCTCATCCATTATAATGTCTTTTACATGCATCTTCTAATGATCATCTAAGGTTCTATATGTGTCTTCACTAAAATAATATTTTATCATAATTCCTAGTATAATATTTTCACATGATGTTTTTTGTTTTCATACTCATATTCATTAATTTTTAATTAGGGCCAACACAGACACACACACACACACACACACACACACACACACACACACACACACACACACACACACACACACACATGATAAAATTCATTAAATTCAACTAATGCACTTGTGTATAAAATGTGTGGTATTTCTTGTTGCTCATGTTTGTGCATATTAAATAGGTGGCACAGGTTTAAACCAATTGAAAATCCTAGAATCATAAGTTATATTCACTGTATATAGACATTTCATAGTATAAGGGAACCAACTCAATCGTAACTTTGTGAATGCTTTCATGCTTTACCTTGTATATGTTATTTACCTTGAAAATAAATATATAGACATATGTGCAATGACATGTGGTATTTTTATTTTTATTTTGATGTTTGAGAAATAGATGGTAATGATGATCTATTAATTATGTCTATGTTGGCTTTCAAGATGTTCGTGAATGGATATCATGGAGAAAATAAGACCATCTTCAAGCATGCATCCATTTGAATTGTTACATAATAAGCTCCTTGAGTTTTTCAATAGAAGTGAACATTATTCTAATTATTTTAGTAGAGGTGAATGAATATATTAAATCTAGAAGTTCAAATCGTCAAATTTGAAAACATTAGAATACAACATTGACCAATTTCATGAAAGTATATAAGTTAAGAAGATTTAAAGAATCAAATTGATTGACATTATTATTTAAAATAAGTTTTAATCTTTAACTTTTTCAATCAACTTGTACTCACACATTCATTAATCTAAGAAAATAAATAAATGGAAAATTAATATATTTTGTTATTATTTTCTTTTAATTGAAATCTTATTATTTCATTAATCTATTGAAATAAACTAAATCTATAATTGATAACTTTTTTTGATGAATAGTCCCTTCCTTCTATAATTGATAACTTTTTTATTATTATAGTCCATTAATTTAAATATGATTATAATTTTATTATCATACACTGGAGAATAATTATACGGAAATGTAGTGAACATAGTGTCATTTCTAATGATTCCTTTATATACTTGAGAAATCAATTAGGTTGAAAGCGTGTAACGTTAATTGTGCTTCTCTACATCATATGGCAAAGTTTTAAATCCTTGAAACAAGTATTCGACATTCATTATTATTCAACACGACAATTTGAAGGCAGAGGAGAAGCAAAGAAAGAAAATCAATTGAGTGACGATGTTGGGGAATGTGAGATATATAAGGAAACTTCCTAAACATGTGGTAGAGTGTAAAGCTATTTTGAGACTAAAAGAATCTGGCATGAACGTATTTTGAGAGACCCATCTGCGAGTCTGATCAATTACTGCGGTTGCAAGCAACGAAGAGAGCTAGCTGACGCATCAGCCTAGTGCAGTTAATGTTACGAACTTCTTCATTTCCTTGTTCCTTATAAGAATGTGCATGATAGAATCCATGCTCTTCTCCTTCGAATAACATCAAATCGATACGCTTGCACCTGCCGGAGTCTCTGATGGCTTCACAGTACTCCACACCTCTGTCATACAAGCAATCTCTACCTCCCAAAACAACCAACATGGGAGGCAGAAGCAGAGGCAGCTCTAATTGCAGGTACTTAACCGGGTTGCTGAATGGATGATCTCTGCTGCTGCTTCCCATCGGTAACGCCAACCTCCACAAACTATCACAAACTTGTACGTTTACCTGAGCGTCCGCTGCACAGACAATTTCCGATTGCGTGCGTTCATCTCCTCCAAAGAATGGCTGAAGCAATATCGCTCCCTTCATGATGCCAAGTTCATCTTCACCATCCAACGAGCCTGAGTCCGAGTCCTCTGAGCTTCCTTTATCATTAATGGCAGAAGCAGTTCTTAAGAGAAGATGGTGCACAATATTGCCTCCAGAACTCTCTCCAACGAGAAACACGCTGCTAAAATCAGCGTGGGCGTACAACCATGGGTCAGAATGAGAGTGCGAGGATCGAAGCCACTCAACTACTTCCATACAGTCGTCGTAGGCAGCTGGAAGACGATACTCCGGGGCCAATCTGTAATTCACAGAAACAACTATGGCTCCAATGGTGGCTGCTAAGTTTAGACAAAAACGATGGGAAGCGATAAAAGCAGGCGAAAGGAAACAGAATCCCCCGCCATGGAAATAGAGAAGAAGCGGCAGTTTGGAGAGAGTGGGAAGCGGAAGGTAGATTCTGATCCAGGTGCCAAGTTCCTCGTTTATTACAACATCTCTGCTCGCAACGCTGCCATCTTCTGTGTCGCGGGGCTTTTCTGAGGAAGGAACATTCATTATCAGATGGTGATCTGTCCGAAGGATGGATCCATCATCGTACAGCTTAAGGACGCCTGCAATATCTTCCACCAATCTTGGCACCATCTTTTAATTTCCTTTATTTTCTAGTGCTTGTACGCCCATCACTACCTACCTTGTTAGTCTAGATTTGCCCTTTTGAGTTTCTCCACTAGCTACCCTTTCATGCGCATCTATTTATAACCCCACGAATTACTCCTCTCAGCCCAACGATGTTTGGACGATATTGTAATGCGCACTTGTTTAAACGTTGAAAATGGTGCTCAAATCCATTTACAGAAATTTCATAGATTTTAAGCCTGAGCAAATGTAGTCTTTTGTATGCGTTGCCCGGCCTATTTTCAACTCCTTATTGCTTCACCTTTCTATCCATTTTGAGCAGAGAAAAGCTTTCAATTGTAAAATAATTGTCTCTAACAAACGTCGTTTGTCAATTGGCCTATTATTCAATTTGATTGACCAAGGAAGCTAAGTGCGGTAGAATAGACTTAAATTCTACCGGCTTGTTTCTATGATTTGCCACCACTACTTTTAACTGTTAGCAGAGGAGTAGATAATGTTTCTTTTTCCGCCCTGTAAAGCAAATAAAAGAACATCTCAGAGTTGTAAGACGTATTCTCCACGCAAACTTATAAAAACAGTCGAACATAATTTATTTTTTCAGATTTACTAAAATACAGTAATTTTTTTTCAATTTTTTTTGTTGTTTTTCATCATAAAATATACAGATCAGGAAGATCAAATGCTGAGAATTTCAAAAAAAATTACTGTATTTTCAATTTTTTTAAATTTGATCGACGGTACATTTTGTAAGGAGGATAGCCACGTGTATTTTTTTACCATCATATCTAAACTTGGCTCCCTTTTTGGAAAGCTAAAATAGCTTTACGAATAAAAATGTTTTTGCCAAAAATTAAATATAGGAAGAAAAAGGCATTGATGGTTTTATTCCAAATAAAGTACCAATCTTCCAAGATATAATCAAAATAGATATTTTCATTCTATTGTCTTTCATACTTTTGCAATGTTTATTGTGTGCATGTTTAAATTAGAAAAATTCTTTTGTTATTATTAGAGGTTTAGGAATTTCTTTGGTGGAGTCTGAGGTAGTCCTTATTCTTAAGATGATATTAGAGTCTTTGCACTAAACAAGACTTTATGTATGATGAGATCATCTAAAATTATTCAATTGCATCAAGAGACAAAGGGTCTTTGGACCGATTAATAGAGTTAAATGAAGTGACAAATAATACAATTAAATCAAATATCAAAGGTTATATTTCTAATATCTACTAATAGAAATAAAATCAAATAAACCAACAACAACACAAACTAAAGAAAAGATAACAATACTTACAGAAAATGAGAGAAAATATACTTTTATGTATCAAAAATATATCTCACAAAAGACATAAATACTATTTTCTAAAAAAAATTTCAAATATTTCCTGAGTTGTTGTCAAGATTCCACTATGCATGCTCTCAATTAGGGATATGTCTATTTCCACTATGAATGCTCTCGATTTGAGCTTCAATATGCATTCATGAACTTCATTTTCTTGTGTTGACATAAATCAAAACAAAAAAAACTATTGAGTTATTTCTAATTTTTTAAACTATATTGTAACATGTTTTTGAAATTGAAAGCAACCTATGTTGTAACATGTTTACTAGATTAATAATTTTCTTTTTCTATCCTTGAGGTCTTATAGGTGTTTTGGCTCATGTGGAATAGTTCAACTTTGAGTAAAAATTATCTTTCACTTTAGTCAAAGTCTTCAAAGTAATATCGTACAATATTTTATGGAAACAATTATATTTCAATATCTATAATAGTAGGAAATTTTGGGCCTATTTTATTGGTAATTTTGGGCCAATGTATTGTAACTGACTATAAACCTAAAGTGGCAAAAATATTGTATAAAATGACTTAGGGTTAGGGATTTCATAAGTGTGTGATGCGATAATAGATTCTTGTGATGGTATTGAGCTATAAGGGAATGTAGATTGTAATCAAGTTGTAATCAGTATATTAAAAAAATATTAGACTCGTTGTTGCGTGCACATAGCCCATGGATTGGGTAAACCACATTAAATCTTTGTGTCTTATGTTCTCTTCTGTGTGCATTATGATTTTCTAATATCGAACATTGTTGCATGTAATTCTTATTTCTATCTCTTTAATCTTAATATGTGGTATCAAAGATAGGTTATTTAAGTCATCCTTTGTAAGAAAGTCTCATAATCGAGTTGGAGTCTCATGGTTGAGTGTGAACGATGATAGGCAAGGGTAAGGAAGGTTGCAAAATTTAATGCTTGAAGAAATTTTAGTTAAGAGAAATGCAAATGGTTTTTATTAGAAGGATTTATGGCAGCTATTAGAAGGAAAATCAAGAAATTGACTACTATGATAGATGAGGACAAGGATATTTTGGACAAAAAGACACTTGGATATATTGGTTTATGCCTAGCACAATTATTGATATTTAATATTACAAAAGCAACTTAGACGAATGAAGAATTGATGCAAAATCTAACAAGGTCGTATGATAAGCCCTCTACTTCAAACAAGTTTTTTCTCATGAAGCATTTATTTGTATGAAGATGGAAGAAGGTGGATCTATTTTTGATCATTTAAATAAGTTTAGTATGGTTACTAGTCACTTATCATTTGTAAATGTTAATTTTGATGAAGAAATTAGGGCTCTTCTATTTTTTTGTTCTTTGTCTGAAAGATGGAATGACTTGGTAGTGGTTGCGAGTAATTCTCTTTCTGGATCTAATACTGAGTCAAGAAACTTGTAGAAAAATCTCGAGTGGATCTACATTAGGAAGGGTTTTAGATGCACAAAGAAGAGACATAATGAAAGAGAGAGGAAAAAATTCTATAAATCATGGGAAATTAAGAGGAAAATCAAAAGGGAAGAGGTCTTAATCAAGAGGACCAAGACATTGTTGGTACTATGGGAAACTGAGGTATTGGACTCAAAAGAACAATATAAGGAGACAAATGAGAAGGGAACAAAGAGGCAAATGTAGTAAGTAATAAGTCTAAAGAGGATTTTCATCTTTTTTTAGAAAGTGTTAATGATTCATGGGTTTTAGATTGATGAGCTTCATTTCGTGTCACTCTCCATAGAGGATATTTCTTTGATTATGTCTAAGGGGATTTTGGGCTTGTTTATTTTGGGGATACTAAGCCCTATCAAATTGTTGGAAAGGAGAAAATTAAAATAAAGTTATAGAATGGAAATCATTAGCTACAACAAGAGGTAAGATATGTTTCAAGGTTGAGTAGGAAATTCATTTCAATAGGACAACTGGGTGATGAGGTGTAGTGCCTACCCCTAGTTCATCTTTCACATTTTATTGCTGAATTCTTTTTAGCTAGCTTTTATGATTATGTGTTATGATTTAGTGGTACTTGGTGACCTAATTGATTTGATATTATTTCACACTTAGTTATTTATTTGATGAGCTACTTGATTATTTCATGTGTTCATGGTTATTCTTTCGATGATGATGCTTTGTATGTTCATATAGTGATTTCAGTTGTTTCATGGTGATAGTTAGATGGATAATTTATATATAAGTTTTTATGGTTACTTACAACATACTTGCATGTGTATGGAGTACATGTATGTTTTGATTTATGTTTGACATTTTTGATGTGGCTGAGGGAGGGAGTTGTAGTCTCCTGCTAGTCAGGATCTACATGATATACCACTTCTTGCCATTTCTTATTTAGTTTAGATATATATGCATATGTACATTTTTGGATTTTATGTAGATTGTAGGTACCAAGAATCAACTTCCTTGAATTGTTGGGATGAGCATGCCTACTGTAGTAGCTCAATCATAAAGAGAGGAGATAGTTCTCGAGTCCAAATCCTAACATTGAGCCAATTGTCCTAGAATATAGGACAAGTATATGAGTTTTTTACCCTTCCAAGTTCGTCAAGTGATGTGAATTCAAGATTTTGACCCTTGATTTTGAATTTGTACATTTTCTTTTAGATGGGTTTTCTAATTTAGTTTGTGGGTCAGTTTTGATCTTCAGCTATAATTAAATCAACTAAAGGTATTATTAAATGATTTAATTTAATGAAAATTTTATAAACAAAAATCACATTTTAATTATATTTAACTAATTAAGAAATTAATTAGATAGATAAAATAAATTCAAAGATTTGTTTTGATCTTCAGCTATAATTAAATCAACTAAAGATATTATTAAATGATTTAATTTAATGAAAATTTTATAAACAAAAATCACATTTTAATTATATTTAACTAATTAAGAAATTAATTAAATAGATAAAATAAATTCAAAGATTTAATCAAAATCCAAATTTGGCATAATAATATATATTTAATTTAATAATAATTAATTTAGAAGTTTTATTTTTAAAATGAAATCTAAAAATTATTATTAGTTAAATTAATAAATATACTTTCTAATTATGTCTTCTTATTTAATAGATACAAGTGAGAATAATTTAAATAAACTTTATTATAATTAAAATGCAAAAAATATGCACAAAGAATTAAATTAATTAAAATAATAAAAAGAAAGACTTTTGCATGTTGTAAAACTAAAACACTAGGTTGAGAAATTCTTTATTAGGAGATTAGAGCTCATTTCTCCACACGAGTTTTGGAGAGAAAAATTTGGAATTGGAACAAAAGAATTGTTTAAAGTTTTGGACGATTTGGATTTGCATGCTTTTATAGATTGTCTTAAATTTTAGCTATTGTTTTGAGGTAGGGTTTGAAAACTCATTGTAAACTTTTATTGAAAGATCTATTTACTTTGTCTCTTCTTGGGTGCTTGTATAATGCTTATTAATTTATTATATTAATATTTAGATAAAGAATTATTTTGTAGTTTTTGAAAAGAAAAATTTATTAATCAAGAAAATGTGATTAGAAAACTATAGAAAACTTTAGAAAATTATTATGACCCTATTCTTTTAAATCCCTTTCTAATTCGATTATAGAAAATTAGAAGAAAATAACTAATTGAGTAGCTAGGGTTTGAACTTTAAATTTGTCATGTGATTATCATGAGTTTTCTAAATAAAGATAAACATTCTTCTTATATCTAGAATAATTTAATTGAAAAAAAAAGATTAATTGAGAGGAAAACATGTTGTAGCTAAACTTATAAATGCATGTGAAAACAAATAGAGAAAACTAAGTATATTATGGTTGCGTGATTGGAGAGGTCAAAGACATGCAGATGTATTAATTGCATGCTTAGTTTTATGATTAATTATTAATTTCAAAGCTTGAGCTTCAACATTGGGAACTCTAGGCATATTGTGTGCCATGAGTTAACAAATGGTTCCAACTTGCAACAAGTTTAAACAACAAGACTTATCAACCAAAAAAATAAACAATTCCTTTTTTTAAAAAATATTATTTATTTATTTTTAAAATTAAAAAAATAAATACTACTTGTTTTCTTATAAGTGGGTTTTTAATATTAACTTTTATTAAAAAAATCTAAGTGGGTTATAACTTGTGTGTGTGTGTGTGTGTGTGTGTGTGTGTGTGTGTGTGTGGAGTTATAAGTTAATAAATATACGTATTTGTGATGTACCTATATTTTAAGAAGAGGTATAGTCGAGTCAACTATATAATTATCTAGTTATCAATATTTAAATATTAGAAGAGAAAATTGTAAATAGATTAATTATAGTTATAATTTCAAGTTTGAGTTATATCAAGTTGCATTATAAATTAAAGGAAAAGTAAATATTAATATTATACTTAAATAGAATTCAAATTAATAGTTTAATATAAATTTATATTATTAATTAAATCATTCATGATTTAAGATTATTTAAATCAATTACATGATAATATTGCATGATCGATAACTTTTATCCAACTATGAAATGATTATGAAATGAAAACTTGAATTTGAAACACTAAAAAATTTCATGGTAAATTTTTTTATTGCACTTTGCAAAATGATTTGTTGTTTAAAGCTAGTCAACTATGTGTTCCTAAGGGATAGATGAGGGAGAACTTGATTCAAGACAAGAAAAATAGCGCACTTAGTGGTCATTTTGGGGTCAAGAAGACTCAAGAATTAGTCACTAGATTCTACTTTTGGCCTAAAATGAATAGGGATATCAGACAGTATGTTGAAAGTTGTGTGGTGTGTCAAAACGAAAAAGGCATATCTTCCAATATAGGTTTTTATTAGCCCTTTCCAATTCCTAGCTAACCATGGGAGTGCTTAAGTATGGACTTTGTGGTAGGATTACCAAGGACCTAGAAAGGGTTTGACAATATTTATGTTGTAGTGGATAGATTTGGTAAAATGGTCCATTTTATCACTTGCAAAATAGTACACGATGCTTGCCAAATTGCACATTTTTTCTTCAAGGAGGTGGTAAGAATCCATGGCTTACCTTTAAGTATTGTTTTAGACATGGACATAAAGTTCACAAGCCATTTCTAGAAAACCCTATGGCAAAATCTTGGCACAAATCTATCCTTTGGATCTTCCTATCATCCTCAAATAGATGGTCAAACTGAGGTAGTAAATAGAAGTCTTGGAAACTTGCTAAGGTGTCTTACACGAGAATATGGACAAGTTTGAGATCAACTCATTAGGTAGGTTGAACATGCATACAATGATATATAGTCAATAGGTCAACTGGCAAAAGCACATTTGAGATTGTTTATGGGTTGCATCTTAGAGGGGTGTTTGAACTAAGGGGTCTCAAATATGGTGAAAAAGGTAGTGATTATGTTGAGGAATTTGCCCACTCAATGAGGGATTTCCATGAAACATCAATAAGGACCCTAACTGAAAATGTTATGAAACTCAAGAATAAGGTAGATGACACTAAATGAGATGTACAATTCAAAGTTGGGGATCTTGTGATGGTTCATCTCCACCAAGCATAGTTGCATAAAGAAGTTCTTGATAAGCTTTAGATGAGAAGGTTGGGACCTTGCACAATACTACTCAAGTATTGGAACAATGTATACAAGGTGGAGCTTCCTAAAGGCATAAAGTCATCGCCCATTTTCATTCTTACAAATTTGGGTAAATATAAAGGACCTACTCTAGATGTTGATAAGAGACTTTGGAAGTCATCCAAGATGTAGCAGACCTAAACTTACCTACTATACCACCTAAGAAGGTGGAAATAGGTACTTGACTCTAGGGTTTACAAAAAAACAATGAAAAAGACTTACTGGGAACATCTTGTAAAGTGGCATGGAAAATATGATGTAGAGGCTACTTGGATCAAGGATGTAGACTTCAAGAATTTGTGCATATACTCTGGCTTGCTCATTCTAAGGATTGATTGAACTCTTTGTGTTTAGGGGAGTATGGTGTAGGAGCACCTAGTCATTGTTCCTCTTTTTTTTTTTGGCTTGTATTGACCTTAGCCAAGTTAGTTGGGTGTGTTTGGACCTTATAAAGTCATGTGAGTTTGCACCTAGATGGATTTGACTAGGTTCAATCCCTTCTAGATGTTTTTGCTTACCTTGTGTTTAGGTTTTTAGGAAGTAAGATTAGAGTTATGGGTCTTATACCCTAGAAGTCTGGGAAACTTTTGGATTTGAGTTTAATTATTCTTATATGGTGTTGCTACATATTTTTTCTATTGGTTGGAGGTCATTTGTTGCCATTTGATGTAAAGTTGGTAAAGATGACAATTATTGCAAAAGTTGTCAATTGGCAAAATTGGTCCAAATCATTTTATTTGATGCTCTAAAAGATAAATCATGCTTAAATATCATAAAGATACCATAGTAGTCCTATTTGGAAGTTTTGAAGGGTTAGATGTTAAATTTTCTATGAGATGCAAAAAGTTGTGGTGCCAAAAGGGGGTATAAGTGGACACCTTTTTCCTAAAATCTGCAAATTTTGAACTTCAACAAGAATTTGAAGATAGTTACACTCAAAATTTTAAGATATGACAAAAAAAAAAAGTCGTAGTCCTTTGAATCTAGTTTCTAAACTACTAATTTTTTTTCAAAATGGTTTAGTTTTAGGTCCTCAAAAAAGGGGGCCACAAAAAGTGGTACTATTTATTCCAAAAAAACATAACACAATACAAAGTGTGGCCCCCCTAAAATTTTAAATTTTTTTTTGAAATTCTTTAATTGCTCTAGTCAAAAGTTACTTAACACTATGTAGTTTATCCCACTTTTTTTGGGTAATTTTATAATGTGTATTTTTTTAATGAATTTTTTAACTAGACACATCCCCAAAACATAAAATATCTATGTGCTCCCCCTAGAAATAATTGAAAACTAATCTAAAACCAAAAAAAAAATTTTTCAAAGTGTGTAGAATGGAGTCTAGTTTCTAAAAAACTAAGTTGTTGCAAAATTTGATGAATGAGCTAAAATCTATAGCCCAATTAGTACATGGTGGTTTTTGACAAAAAATGAACATACATTCAAAAGAAATTATAGATGAAAGGCTTGAAATAGTTCAACTTAAAAATAAATTATATGGTTAGATAGCTAACACAGAGAACTATAATGCTATGTAACCTGATCTTATTGATACCCAACCACGAGGAATCTTGAAGTGGAGCACACAAGAAAAATCAATCATTTTTGGTATGTTTGCTGGAAAACACATCTCAGACCTGTTTATAAACTCCAAACCTTTGGGTTGGATCTCCAAGGCAAAACCAAGCCTTAGGCTTGGTTTTAATACAAAGCTTTCAATAGCATGTGTTCCCTATAGCGCGCACGCACTATTGGAATTTCTCAATAGCGCATGGGCACTATAGTGCGCACACACTATTCAGACCTAAATTGCAACCCAAGAGCAAGAGAGAGCTAGGTGGGGGGGGGGGGGGTGAGAGGGTAGGGAATGGGAGAGGGGGAAGATAGAGTAGCTCAAGAGAGAGTAGGATATGGAAGAGAGAGTAGGTGATGGGAGAGGGAGAGAGAGAGGGGGGATGGAAATGTGTGTAAGAGAGAAAGAGAGAGAGAGAGAGAGAGAGAGAGAGAGAGAGTAGGGGATAGGAGAGTGTGTGAAAATGTGAGAGAGAGTAGAGGGTAGCAAAGAGAGAGTAGAGAGGGAGAGAGTGAGAGTGTGAGAGAGAGTGTGAGAGTGAGAGTGAGAGTGAGAGAGAGAGTGTGTGAGAGTGAGAGTGAGAGTGAGAGAGAGTGAGAATGTGTGTGCGTGTGTGTGTGTGTGTGTGTGTGTGTGTGTGTGTGTGTGTGTGAGAGAGAGAGAGAGAGAGTAGGTAGTGGGAGAGGGAGAAAGAGTGAGAGACAAAGTAGGGGATGGGAGAGGAGAGAGGGGGGATGGGTGTGTGTGTGAAAGAGAGAGAGTAGGGAATGAGAGAGGGGAGAGAGAGATAGAGAGAGTAGGTGATGGGAGAGAAAGAGAGTAGGCAATGGTAGAGGGAGTGGGAGAGGGAGAGAGAGTGGGGATGGGAGTGTGTGTAGGAGAGAAAGTAGGGGATTTGAGAGAGTGTGAGAGAGAGTAGGGGTGGCAGAGAGAGAGTGAGAATAGGGGATGTGAGAGAGACGGAGAGAGTGAGTCAGAGAGAGAGAGATAGTGAGAAATGGGAGAGGGAGAGAGAGGGGGAATAGAAGTGTGTAAGAGAGATAGAGTAGGGGATGGGAGAGAGTAAGTAGTGGGAGAGGGAGTGTGTGAGAGAGGGGGGGGAATGGGAATGTGTATAAGAGAGATAGAGTAGGGGATGGGAGAGTGTGTGAGAGTTTGAGAGAGAGTGGGGGTGGTAGAGAGAGCTCATATGGGATGGGGACGAGAGAGAGAAAGAGGGGGGGGATGGGAGAGAGTGTGAGAGAGTAGGGGATGGAAGAGAGAGAGTGAGAGTAGGGGATGGGAGAGAGAAAATAGAGAGGGAGAGAGAGTACTTGAGAGAGAGAGAGAGAGAGAGAGAGAGAGAGAGAGATAGTAGGAAGTGCAAGAGGGAGTGGGGGAGGGAGAGAGAGGGGGGATGGGAGTGTGTGTGACAAATCTAGAGAGTAGGGGATAGGAGAGGAGAGAGAGGGGGGGGATGGGAGTGTGTGTGTCTATGAAAGAGAGAGAGAGAGTAGGGGATGTGAGAGGGGAGAGAGAGAGTAGGAAATGGGGAGAGAGAGAGTAGGCAGTGGGAGAGGGAGAGAGAGGGGGATGAATGGGAATGTGTGTAAGAGAGATAGATTAGGGGATGGGAGAAAGTGTTAGAGTGTGAGAGAGAGTATGTGGTGGCAGAGAGCTCGTACAGGATGGGAGAGAGAGAGTTAGATTAGGGGATGGGAGAGTGTGAGAGAGAGTAGGGGATGGGAGAGAGAGAGTGAGAGTAAGGGATGGGAGATAGAGAGAGAGAAAGAGTAGAGAGGGAGAGAGAATTTGAGAGAGAGAGAGAGAGATAGTAGGCAGTAGGAGAAGGAGTGGGAGAGGGAGAGAGATAGGAGGGATGGGAGTGTGTGTGATAGATCTAGAGAATAGGGGATGGGAGAGAAGAGAGTGGGGGGATAAGAGTGTGTGTGTGTGTGTGTGTGTCTATGAAAGAGAGAGAGTAGGGGATGGGGGATAGAGAGTAGGCAGTGAGAGAGGGAGAGAGTGAGAGTGAGAGTGAAGGATTGGAGAGTGTGTGAGAGAAAGTAGGGGATGGGAGAGAGTGTGAGAGAGAGTAGGGAGAGGGAGATAGAGAGAGGGGGATGGGAGTGTGTGTGACAAATCTAGAGAGTAGGGGATGGGAGAGAAGAGAGAGAGGGGGGATGGGAGTGTGTGTGTGCCTGTGAAAGAGAGAGTGTGACAGTGTGAGAGAGAGTAGGGGGTGGTAGAGAGAGAGAGAGTACAGAATGGGAGAGACAGAGTAAAAGGATGGGAGAGAGTGAGAGTACAGGGTGGTAGAGAGAAAGTATGGGATGGGAGAGACAGAGTGAAAGGATGGGAGAGAGAGTGTGAGAGAGAGTAAGGGATGGGAGAGTGTGAGAGATAGTTGGGAATGGGAGAGAGAGAGAGAGAGAGAGAGAGAGAGAGAGAGAGAGAGAGAGAGAGAGAGTAGGGGATGGGAGAGAGAGAACTTGAGAGAGATGGATAGTAGGTGATGGGAGAGGGAGTGGAAGAGGAGGAGAGAGAGGGGTGGGAGTGTGTGTGAGAGATCTAGAGAGTAAGGGATGGGAGAGGGGAGAAAGAGGGGGGATGGGAGTGTGTATCTAAAAAAGAGAGTTTAAGGGATGGGAGAGGGGAGAGAGAGAGTAGCCTGAGAGAGAGAGAGAGAGAGAGAGAGAGAGAGAGAGAGAGAGAGAGAGAGAGAGAGAGAGAGAGAGAGAGCAAGTAGCAGATGGGAGAGAGAGACTAGGTGGTGGGAGATGGAGAGAAGGTCAGATGGGAGTGTGTGTAAGAGAGAGTAGGGGATGGGAGAGAGTGTGAGAGAGAGTAGGAGGTGGTTGAGAGAGAGAGAGAGAACTAGATAGGAGAGAGAGAGTGAGAGTAGGGAATGGGAGAGAGAGTGAGAGAGAGAGAGTAGGGGATGGGAGAGAGTGTGAGAGAGAGTAGGGAGAGGGAGATAGAGAGAGGGGGATGTGAGTGTGTGTGACAAATCTAGAGAGTAGGGGATGGGAGAGAAGAGAGAGGGGGGATGGGAGTGTGTGTATTTCTGTGAAAGAGAGAGAGTAGGCGATGGGATAGAGTGTGAGAGTGTGAGAGAGAGTAGGGGGTGGTAGAGAGAGAGTATGAGATGGGAGAGATAGAGTAAACAGATGGGAAAGAGTGTGAGAGACAGTAGAAGGTGGCAGAGAGAGAGTATGGGATGAGAGAGAGAGAGAGTGAAAGGATAAGAGAGAGTGTGAGAGAGAGTAGGGGATGGGAGAGAGTGTGAGAGAGAGTTGGGGATTAGAGAGAGAGAGTAAGAGTAGGGGATGGGGGTAGAGAGAGAGAGTAGAGAGGGAGAGAGAGAACTTGAGAGGGAGATAGTAGGTGGTGGGAGAGGGAGTGGGAGAGGGGGGATGGGAGTGTGTATTTGTAAAAGAGAGAGTTTAAGGGATGAGAGAGTGAGAGAGAGAGAGAGAGTGGTGGATGTGAGAGAGTTGTGGATGTGAGAGAGTGTGAGAGAGAGTAGGGGATGGGAGAGAGTAGGGGGATGGGGAAGAGAGAGAGAGATAGAAGGAAGTGGGAGAGGGAGGATGGGGGTGTGTGTGAGATATCTAAAGAGTAGGGGATGGGAGAGGAGAGAGGGTGAGAGAGGTAGAGAGTAGGCAATGGGAGAGGAAGAGCAAGATAGAGAGAGAGAGTAGGGGATGGGAGACGGGGGAGAGAGAGAGAGAGTGGGGGATGTGAGAGAGAGTAGGGAGAGAGAGAGAGAGAGTAGGGAGTATAGAGAGTAGGGAGGATGGGGAGTGATGTGTTTTCACATAGTGCATACATGCTTTATAGTGTATACATGCTATAGTGCATACGTGCTATAGTGCGTATGCACTATATGAAATCACCTAAAAATGGTCAAAAAGAAACTTTGGGGCCCATTTCATCCATTCTCTGTTGTGTGCTTTGTTATTCTGACAAAAATCATGGGTTTCAACATAGCAAACACTATTTCAACACTTTTTCAAGCTAGCAAACACCAAATTCAACCATTGGATACACAATTTGAAGACTTTTTGAATATTCCTTGTATAGAAAAGGTTAGTGCAATCCATTTAAAATATTGTTTGTTGATATATAGATACAAATTTGATTATAATTTGACATGTTGTTTAATATATAGTGAATTCGTTGAAAATTGTATGTTTGAATGAAATGTTATTTCGAAATGGTTAGAAATTTGACAAGTCATTTGAGATATATTGTGTATTCATTTAAATAATTATATTTTTTATATGTATTTGAATAATTTTTAATTTACGCATTTTAAGTAATTCATATGTTTGAATAATTTGACATGTAGAAATCATCATCATGCTAAGGAAAAAACCAAAAACTCAAACAAATGAAGATAGGGAGAGAGATTTGGCAATTAAAAGAGATAAAATGAAATTACTACATAAACAAAGAAAATTGCAAAGAAATAATGAAGAATTGACTTTCGAAAAGGATCAAGAACCACCAGTACAAAGAAACAAAGAGGAAGAATTAGAAAGACAAAGAGAAAAAATAAGACTGCTATGCTCAAGAAGACAATTGAATTATGAAGCTACACCATCTTCCAATGTTGGAGTCATATCGTTTGCTACACCATCTTCCAATGTTGAAGTCATATTGTCCTCTCATGTTGAAGGGACACTAATTTGTAGATCCGACGATATACATGCTTCATCATGTCATGTTGAAAACACAACATCAAAACATCAAGTAGGTGATATTACATCTTTTACATCTTATTGCCGAGGCACATCATCTTCGATTTAAGGTACACAATACACTCAACCTTATATTCATTTTGAAAATGTTGAGAGAATTGAAGAGATTAGAACACCTTCTAGAATTCATTTTAAAAGACCAAAATATTTGATTAATATTGATACTAACATTTTGAAATTAATGCCTGACAAGATTAGAAAGTGTACTTGTCAAAGAAAAGTTAATCATATGTGGAGATTTTTTTTTGAAGAATTAAATATTACAGGTCAATGCCAATTATTTGTTGAAATGATGAGAAATTTTAAATTTAGGCCTATCATGAAGATTCTTGGGCTAAGAACGATGGACGATTCAAATGAAAAAAGCATTGTAAAGAATCTATTGAGTGCTGATGACAAAGTGGGTTCTAAATCACGCACTAAAGATAGCAATATCACAAGACAAGTATTTACATAAAAAATAGTAAGTAGCCAAATGAAGAAATTTTGACTCATGAGAAAGACAAGCAAAACATTAAAAATTGGTAGACGTACTCTAAGGAGAGCCATGCTAAGGTGTGAGAGATTGGAAGATCCAACAAAAAATGAGTTATGGACATTTAGTGGTAGACTACCGTGAAAGGATAAAGAAATTAGTGAAGGCTTGAAATCATTGATCGAAGATTTTTGGAAAAATAACACATGTATTTCCCCTAATCAAAAAGATGTTGTAAGAAGGAGGATTGGTAGCCAAAATTGCAACCCCCATGCAAAACATTTTTTGGACTGAACTCGAACACAATTTTTTGCAAAATTTATTGGTACGTATCTTCAAATTTGAATAAGTCAAAGATTTTTTGAGATGGATAAACCTTTTTATGTGAAGATAAATCACACACACACAACTTGTTGTTGTAGGATACATATTGAATTTTCTAACCATTTTGATGTTTTTAGGCATATATGCATAGTTTTGCATTCTCAATTTTTTTTTGCAGGATTGTGACATGAATGAGCCACCAAGATCTTCAAGGGAATTCATATCCAACATTTTATGTGAAATAGGGGACAGCCAAAAATTTTACAAGACATCATGCTTGGATGGTATGTGCTTATTTTGTGGTTCTTTGCAACTTTTATCAATTTGTCAACATATGGATAGTACCCATGCAATTGGAAATGAAATAGTAGATTACGAAAAATTTAAGAAAGTGACATAAGTTCTAAAAGATGGGAAACATGGTAAAAGATGTGATTTAGTCATTGAAAATATTCCAGTATATGAGTTCATGAAGTTTTTTTGTGAAAAGATTATTTACGAGTATGCAAGACATACCCATAGAGCTCAATGGCTAGATTTGCAATTCAAGTTGTTCAAGGATATGTTTACACTGGATACCATTGTTTCAGTTGTAGATTTCATAGATATCTACACACTACAACCACAAAATGAGATGCAAGCAAAGTATTATACTTCTCAACAGGTTTCCATATTTGTTCACATAACATGATTCATGCATTCACCTACAAGTACAGAGGATGACAAGAAGATTTTGAGGGAGTACCATTTTTACATTAGGATGATCGATCACATTCTACAGCATTCGTACATGGTTGTTTTCAACTATTTTATGGAGATTTGGCTAACAGGGGCATAACATATCGTCAACACATTATTTGGTCAGACAATTGTGCATCTCAATTCAAGAATGCATGGATGTTCTATTGGTTGAGTAGGATGCACAGGTTGTGTAGAATTCAATATATGTGGAATTTCATAGAGGTTGGTTATGGTAAGGGAGAGCACGATGGTGCAGGTGCATGCATTAAAAGAGCCTTGGCTCGTGAAGAACTAAAGTACAAAGATGGAGAAATATTAATAGATGAAAAATCCATCGTCTAATGGTGTAACGCTACAATGGGTCTAGGTAAGGAAGGTGAGCCTACGGTTCATAGATTTTTTTGGTTGATAGATAATACTAACATTGCACCATATCAAGATTGTTGCACACTAACAAGATATAGTGAGTTACACTCTTTTAGAACTTCTAATGTAGGTTTATGGAGTATCCACACATGAAAAATGGCATGCTATTGTCCATCATGTGCAAAGGAAAATTGGGATGACTTTGAGTCAACTGAATGGGTGGACAAATAGGATATACAAGTTTTGGACCCAATTGACACCTATCATCCCCCACAAGCACTGGAAATGGTAGAGATGGATTCATCTATTGACTTTGACCGCTTGTCAGATCTAGTGCAACCTAGTAATATATATATATATATATATATATATATATATATATATATATATATATATATATATATATATATATATATATATATATATATATATATATATATATATATATATATATATATATATATATATATATATATATATATATATATATATATATATATATATATATATATATATATATCTTTGTAATTTCAATATGTAACTTTATAACTTTTACCCAAGTATTTTTTGAATTAATGACCACATTTTGTACATTTGTCACCGCAAGCCATGTTTTTGTTGTTATTGCACCTGAAGACAATGAAGAAGGGATAGATTATTATTTGTGTTGTTGTGTTGAAGCCAAAAAAAAATTGGATCACTCGGTTATAGATGGTGAAGGTTTAGATTACCATGTCGGTGCAGTGGTTGTAACCAACACATGGCTTAGACAATATTCTATGAAAAACCCTAACTTGTGGTTATTCGAGGATTAGAAAATAGAGAGGAAGATTCTTCATTATTCAAACCTTGTTGTTGCATCAAATGTCCACTTGATAAAATATGGTGGAAAACCACATAATAAGATTCTTTGAAAAGTTTGTGAGTCAAACCATGAGACAATACTTGAGACGTTAAAATGTCGAGCAGATCCAGTTGGCTTATTAGATTGAATAGGGAGAAAGGGAGAGAGAGAAAGAGTAATCAATTGGATCCAAATACAATGTTGCAACCTCTTCCCCAAGACTATCCACATGAATAAGGTGGACCATATTGTTATGATGTGTAAGTGATGAGATTTAGCTTAAATCATAGATTTTATGTTTTGATTTGTATAGAATCTTGATACATTATTTGAATTTATATTAGATTCTTTAATAGGACCCATTTTTAGATTAGTCGTTTGAATAAGTGAAAGTTTAGAATTTTTTGTTTAGATCAAAATGTAATGAAAGAACATGAAAATTGTTAGAATGTGAATGCTTTGTGATGTAAAGTCATGATTGTGTGCATGTAACCAGAAACTTCAAACTAGCAAAAGCAAGGATACAATGGGAGAAGTTTTCAATACTCATCAAGCAAGGGTTACCACATAACTTAGAAAGAAAGGATTTCTACAAATGGATAATTCTTAATGACAAGCCAAATTCAATTTTTGTCATTCTCTAATTTTAGTGGATTAATCTTATCTTAGATTTTTTACTGTGCTAATTCTTCATTTGTAGGTCACCAAAGAAGAGGGCTAATAAAGTCGAAGCACCAGTGATAAAAGGTGAGATGCCAAAATCATCTATGAAATGGTATTATCAATTCACATCCTCAATATTTATTAGTGTTCTTTGTTCAAGTACCATTGTTTGTTAATCAGCTTATGCCTAGAATTGCAAAGGATCAAAATCATCAAAAAGTAAGAAGGAAAATAGGTCTCGATCTGATGATAATGGGGTAGTTACAGATATATTTCTCTCTAAGGATAATGTTGATCAGCCGATGTATAGGTTGAGAGAACCAAGACTATTTAGGTCTATTGAAAAGAAATTGAACTTTTGATATTTTAGGATACAAAATGTATATTGATGGATTTGACAAGAATTAGAAGTATACAGACAATCAATTTAGTCTTCCATAAAATGGTTCTTATATTAACAAATTTTACTGTATTTATTGATTTTGTTCCAGTATTTAATGTGATTTAAGTGATGTGGGTATATATTGGGTAGGTTCAGCATATGCTTTGAATGATTAATCCATGATCATCACAAGATGACCATCTCAAAAGTGTTTATTGAGCTCATTTTCCTTGCTACAAGACTAATACTCTTAATTTTCTTCCAAACCATGGTTGCTTGTAATGGATACCCAAGAATACTTGCAATCCTTGCATTCCAATTTTTTGGACTTTGACTCATTATTATCATAAAGTTGGAATGTTGGAATGGGTTAATACTTGATTATATATATTCATCCCATGTGTGTTCCATGACGTTTTTACTATTGTAACATTTTAAGATTTAATTTTGTGGGTTTGTCCCTCATTTTGTACATGATAGGTTTGTTCAAGTGACATATGATGAGGTTGTCTATACAATGTAATGATTGAGTTGAAGTGATTTATGAAGTAAAGGGAAATTTAATGTAGCTATTTAAATCATGCATATTTGATGGCCATTTCCCTCTATATTGTAGTTATTTTTCACAACACTATTTCTAACATGGTGTTAGTTCTTCAATTTCATGAATGATCAGAATATTTGTGACTGTATAACAAGTGTGTGTGTTTGATGCAAAGCCCTCCTATATTCCCCTAGGAACCACAACTCAACTCTGGGATTCTCTTGTATTCTTGGAATCTACCCAAGGAATTAGACTCTACTAGGGTTCAAGAGGAGGTCTTCGACTTGGTAACATCTTCCTACAACCATGTCTAAGAGCTTATAACCCAAATCTTTAGTTTGTCTTCTAAACACTCACATTGTTCACCATGCACCTAGTGTACCCTAGTGCCTCCAACATACCAAAACTTGTCCTTGGCTTCATACCATGACCCCAACAACTTGGATCATCTCAAAAAATTCCATCTAACATGTTCCAACTCCTTTCACACTCTTAGCAACTCATCTCTTACACTTTCTCAATTTTGCCTCTTCTAGGCTTGTTCCAACTAGCCCTTGCTAGTCACTAATTTGTTGTTTTCTCCAAAATTTCCCAAAGAAATTCCTAAAATATTGGCTTATTAAAATACCCTTTTCCTCACTCTAAATATACTCCAAAAACAACTACACTTATTTTGTAAAATATCACTCAAAACTGGCTATTTTAGTCTGCCAACTAGGCCTAGTTTGAGGCCATTTACAAAGAAACTCACAATCCCTTGACGCTTGGAACTCCCATGACCCAAAATAGGCTTAAGACATGACTCAAATGCAAGGATTATTCTTTTTTTTTGGTCTCATGATCAACTTTACAATGGTTTTTACAAAACCCTCCTTTCTAGCCCCTTTACACTAGGGCTTTCTAGAAATCTTACTTTGCAACGTCTCTAGAACCCCAAAATGGTTCAAACACCTTCAATTTTGTTATATTGGATGACTTCCAACATAAAATGCAACTCTTGTTTGGAAAAAACACTAAATCCACCTTTGCAGCAATCACATACCCCTTTTTATGCACTCTTTCTCACTCTACCCCATAGCCTTGGGCATCAAAAAATCAATTCTAGGTTCTTCCCTGCATATGAATGATTAAAGAACATATTTTACAATATTATTGACCCATTCCACAAGCCCTAGTAACCACATAAAATAGAATGGGTCAAATTCACAAAATGACTCTTAAACCCCTCTTAAATTTTCACCTACAACAGATTTTAGGATAGTCAATATGAAAAATACAAAATGATTGACTATATTGGAATTATAGATGGAGTAACTAAGAGGGGGCGATGAATCAGTTACCACAAAAATAAATCCACAGGTCCCTTAGATGTCTAAAATACCTATTTACTATTGATACTTGGTAAACACTGTAAGAATGTTGTAACTCGGTAGATTAACTAGTTACTGATCATCTAGCATTCATTATTATTAATATGCATACAAAAGTTAAATAAAATGAACATAAGAGACTATATTTAACATGGAAACCCAATATGGGAGAAACTGCCAAGTAACTAGCTACCAATTTTTCACTCTTTTGAAGTGAGCCCTGTTAGGACCCAACCCTGTTAAAGGTTACAATACACACTATTAGGTGTGACCCTATTAGAGGATTTAATCACCCTGTTAGGAGTGGCCTTACTAGAGGTCTTTAGAACAATTCAACTGAACTGTCACTTTGTTAGAGGCTTTACAAAATGACTATTAAACCAACTCTATTAAGAGATTTGAAATCATTGCTACAATGGTTAGAAAGTAACAATGAATTGAACTGAATAAGATGCAACTAAACTTGTTGAGAAAAGATCTCCATTCTACACTATTAGATCCTTCTTGATCAAATATAGCTTTGCTGCTCCTCAATGATCTCTGATCATCCTTCAAAATTTGCTCTTAGTCCTTCTTTCTCATTCACATCCATCACACACTTAGAATTCACAACTTGACCTCTTGTATATACCATTCAAATTATCAAGTCGGCTCATTCACAAGTTACATTTACCAATAAACCATATATTAGTCGGCTAAAAATATTACATTAAAAAATAAACTTTTATTTCACAAAATAATGGAATCCTTCACTAGTCGACCCTACTCGGTAAATATTGCTTCCAAAAATAATTTCCTGAGTTAACTATCTTAACTTGGTTAACACTACAAAAGCTACAAAATCCTTTGGCTGCCAAGTTAACTCAGTAAGAACTAGATTTCCTTCACTTTCCATGAAAGCTTGGTTAGAACTATTTCCTACACTATTTTCTCTTGATGACTGAGTGAGCTTGGTAACAACTGAATTTCCTTTGCTAAACCTTGAAAGCTCGATGGCAATTGCTTGTGCAAGGTAAAGCCTGAGAATCCTTTGTAGACACTATAAACCTTCTTTGCTAACCCTCTGAACTTGGTAAACTTTTTCTTTTGCTTTGCTGACCAATTGAGCTCAGTAGACTCTGTCTTTTGCCTTGCTAACCAACTGAGTTCGGTAGACTCTGTCTTTTGCCTCGCTGACCAACTGAGCTCGGTAGACTCTGTCTGATGACTAATATGACATTTTTGTAACATCAAAGACAACACACAATTAAACAATTGTATTCAACAATCTCCCTCTTTGGCATTGATGGCAACACAACATGTCATAGCAGAATGAAATTTGAAAATGGGTATAAATAGATCTTTACTTTATGAAAATCTCTCTCTTTCATAATAATCTCTCCCTCTTACACAAGCTCTCATTTTCTTGCAAATTTTAGAAAGATATGATAGTATACTCTTCCTCTTTGACAACACATGCCAAAGACAACACAAATGAAATGAATAGCACTGTACCTAATGCACTAATTCATATGCAATGTCTTCATTACTTTTCTCCATCAACTGATAGATTTTCAATTCTATTCCTGTTGATGCATCACTAAAACTATATTTTAGTGAGCTTCAGATAGGGGAATGACCCCTAACTTGCCTCTTAGATGCAAGAATGCATCCTTAGGTAAAGGCTTTGTGAATATGTCAGCAATTTGTTCCTTTGTATGGACATATTCCAATTTATTTATTTTTTCTTGTACCAATTCTCTAACAAAGTGATACTTTATAGCAATATGATTGGTTTTTGAATGCATCGCTGGATTCTTGGATATGTTGATTGCACTTGTGTTGTCACAAAACATAATAATAGGTTCTTTGATTTCTTGCTTCATACCTTCCAATAATTGTTTGAACCACACAATGTTTGAGTAGTTTACTGCACCTGCAACATATTCAGCCTCTATTGTGGACTGGGATGTATAATTCTACTTTTTTACTTGTCCAAGAAACCAACATTTTTTGCAAGAAAGAAAGTTCCTCTGCTTGTACTCTTTCTATCATCAACATTCCCTACCCAATCTGCATCAGTGAACACTTTTAAATCCAACTTTCCTCTAAGTTTATAACATAATCCATAATCTTCAGTTCCTTTTAAATATCTCATGATCCTTTTGATTTCCATCATGTGATTTTATTTTGGTTTTGCTAAGAATCTTGCCACAATTCTTACTGCAAGGGCAATGTCTAGTCTTGTATGCACTACATACTGCAACTTTCCAATCATAGATCTATACAATGTCTAATCCACTTCCTTTGATTCATCATCTTTAGTAAGTTTCAATCCAGTACACATAGGAGTCCCAACTAGTTTGCAGTCTTTCATACCAAACTTTTTTAGTATCTCCTTGATGTATTTAAATTGAGTGATGTAGATGCCATTCTTACTATATTGAATTTGAAGACCAACAAAGAATTTGATTTCACCAAACATTGAAATTTCAAATTATTTGTTCATTTGTTCTAAAAATCCTTTGCAAAGATCATCATTTCCTATGAAAAAAGTATCATCTACAAATATCTCTACTAAAAAAATCTTATTAGTTGGTTGTTCCTTTATGTACAAACTATTGTTATCATTAGTTCTTTGAAAACCAATCTCAATAAGATAGTTATGTAATCTTTCATACCATGCTCTAGGGGCTTGTTTCAAACCATATAATGCTTTATGCAATTTGCAGACCATGTCTTTCTTGTTTGGATCAACAAAACCTTCAGGTTGTTCAATGTAAACCTCTTCATCCAATATGCCATTGAGAAATGATGACTTGACATCCATCTAATAAACTTTGAATCCTTTTTATGCAACATAAGCAAGTAAGGTTCTGACACCTTTCAATCTTGCAACAGAAGCAAAAGTCTCACCATAGTCTACACCTTCTTGAGAGTATCCTTTGCATACCAGTCTAGCTGTGTTCCTTGACACCTTACCATCTTCATTTAACTTGTTTCTAAATACCTACTTAGTTCCAATTACATTTTTGTCTTTAGGTCTAGGTACAAGAGTCCATGTTTTTTTTTCTCTATTTTTTCTATCTCTTCATTCATAGCTTCAATCCAACTTTCATTTGCTAATGCATCTTTGACATTTCTAGGTTCAAAATCAGTAAGTAGACAAGTGCCTTTCAACTTACTTCTTGTCATTGTTCCTTCTGATTTACCTCCAATGATCTGATCTGGCACATGATGTTTCCTGACATACTTGGCTAACATAGGCTCCTTTCCTTTTGAATGACTTTCATTTTTATCCTTTAGTGTCTCAACTTCTGGTTCTAGATCTGGTTCCTTGAGCTCGGTAGATGTTGATTTGGTAGCTTCTATTTGCAACTCGGGTTCTTGCAACTCAATAGGCATTAGCATGGTTTGAAGTTCTATTGACTCAGTTACTAAAGACTCTGGAGTTGAAGATTCTTGATTAATAGGTATATTTGGCATTGTATCAAGTTCAATGTAAACAAATCTCCTATACTCTTTAGGTTCCCTTTTGCTTTCTTCTTCTGTTCTTTCTAAAAACTCATCAACTTTCACATGTGCACTTTCTATGACTTTGTGAGTAGACATATTCAAACATCTATATTCTTTACTTTTGCAAGAATATCCCAAAAATATTCTTTCATCACCCTTTACATCAAATTTACCTTTTCTCAATTCTTTCAAAATGTAACATTTGCTTCCAAATACTTTTAGGTAACTTACATTGGGTTTGTAGCCATACCACAACTCATAGGGGGTCTTGAACGAGTCCTTTTTTAGTTGTACTCGGTTCAAGGTATGAACTACAATGTTGATAGATTTCTTCCAGTGTTTGATAGCAATGCTTTTCTCAATCATTAAGGTTCTTGCACAGTCCATGATAGATCTATTCCTTCTTTCATCTATTCCATTTTGTTCAGGAGTTCCTGGTGTTGAAACCTATCTTTTTATTCCCCTTTCAATGCAAAAGTTATTGAACTCATGTGAAATGAATTCACCACCTCTGTCAAACCTTAAACATTTTAGTCTTTTTCTCATTTCCTTTTCTACTTTGGTCAAATACCATTTGAACTTTTCAAATGCTTTTGATTTCTTTCTTAGGTACATGACAGTCATCATTCTTGAATAATCATCAACAAAAAGAAGGAATAATTTTTCACCAGTATAACTTTCAATTCCAATAGGTCCACATAAATTAGTATGTACAATTTCTAAAATTTCTTTAGACTAATAGTTCTTACTTTTGAAACTAGTTTTTCCCATTTTACCAATTTGATAATTCTTGCATAGACCAACCTAAAGTTTCTTTATGTTAGGAATGCCTCTTACTTTCTTGAATTTTCTTATCTTTATCAAGTTGTCAAAGTTTACATGACATAACCTCCTATTCTATAAGGTCCCATCCAAGTAAGGACTAGTATGATTGTTAATTTGTATACAATATAATTTGATTAGTAGTAAATATTAATTTTGTCATTAGAAGAACATTATATGACTTATGCAACAACATGATTAGGGAGAATCCTTATGTGACTTGCTATGATTAGTAATGTTTAAATAAGATTGACTTATCATTTGTAACCATCTAAATATTAGGTGCAAATGTGTATGTGATACTTTGTATATTAGAATTCTACTTATTTAATTAATGTGCAAAGTTAGGCTCAACTTATGATCAACTATGGATTTTGTTCATACAATTGACAACAATTATAAATATAAATGGTCAGACCTCTTTACATATGATACGATAGTGTAGATAGTTTATGAGACTAGTAGCATTAGAACTAATTCACATTATGATGGATTGTCTAATTTATGTTAACATCTTGATTAGCTAATGTGAGTTACCTTATGGATAAATACCTTATATTATTCATCTTATCTCATCATGATAATTAGATAGTTTTAGTAATTGAAATTATGACCAATTGAATTGAATAGATATTGTGTTGTGGTAAATACATTCTACATAAGGTGACTGTGAAAATGGAAATCAAGTTTGGGTTATGTGATTATTGTTTTGAAGTAAATTATGTATCATTTAATTCAAAATAAAGAAGTACAGAAATGAATAGAATATAGATAACACAATGAATGCTAGTGATACTCGTTATGTTATTCTAAGAGATGTTATAATTTTAATCCTATAATTAGTGAGAGTAAGTACTTATGCTTGATGAATTTGATTAATGTATGTGTAAGTTGTAAGGTGAAAGGTGTTTTGATACATATGCTATGAATTATTAATGTGGTTATTATTCTTGAAAAGTTTGTAATTAGAGCAATTAAAGTAAAAAGAATGATACTTATTTGTAAATGAATATGATATTGATCTAATGGGTTGATCTATGGATAATTCAGGGATATGTATTAATGTTTACAGTCTTATATTTATATGTTTGAGTTACTGATGTTAAATTTGAATTTGTGCAACGGATGATTATGAAGGCCTAATCAGATGATTATGAAGAGCTTCAAGAAAACTATTCCAACTCTTGTACAATAGTCAAAGTCGACCTCAATGCAAACTTTTTGTAAAATCGGATATGAACTAAAGTTGGACTTTAGAGGGGTTAAAATGGATCCTAGAGAGCATTCTAGGTTAAAATAACCTAACCCCTTATACTACCTAAGGTTGGGGGTTAGTTGAGGGTCAAATCATGGTTAAAAGTTACATTATGACAACTCAATAGATTATTCTTTAGTCCTTCTACCCAATATGCATTATCACATACAAGTTCCTTGGTCAGTGAGATTCTTTCTTTTTCTCTTATACAACAAGGGTCATTGTTACCAAATATTACACTGCCACCATCATAGTCTTCAAAGTGTTCAAACTTAGTTTTATCACCAGTCATGTGATGAGAACAACCACTATCTATAATACATGTATCATTTTTTCTCGCATGAGAAATGAGTGCCATTTCTTCATTATTATTAGATTCATCCTTTATAGCAATGTAAACAATTTCATCTTCTTCTTCATCATCAGAATCATTAGAATCTTTTGCCATGAAACATGTTTTCTTACCTTTATCCTTGAATGATTTGAATTCTTTCTTGCCATTGCATTTGTGACCTTTTTTCTCATCCTTGTTCTACTTATTTGGGCACCTAGTAGCAATATGTCCAATTTCTTCACAAGAAAAATAGATTAGAGGAACTTTACCTTTGAATTTTTCTTTGCCTCTTGAATATTTCCTTACGAGTAGAGCTTCAACCACCTCAAGATCACTATCTGAACTCTATTCTGATTCTTCATCACTATCTAATTGAGGATTCTTTAACTTTTTGCCTTTAATTTGAGTGAAAGCTTGGCTTCAAATGTTGATTCAATGTTCTTGGTAGTTGGAACATAATTATCATCATTGTCTAGCTCAAATGCAGTCAATCTTCTGACTATTGCCTCTAAATTTATCTTATGATTTGCTTCACATCTTCTTTCTTGAATTGGAGAGACTCTGATTGCATAAATAGAAAGTAGAGTTCTAAGAATTTTACTTATAATTGTCTCCTTCAAATGCTTTGATTGCACTAACACATGCTTTAACCCTTTCAACATATTTTGCAATGTTTTCATCCTCTCTCATCCTGATTTGATCAAATTGTCCTCTCAAACTTTATGCTTTGGCTCTTCTCACATTATCATCTCCTCCATAGATCTCTTTCAACTTGTTCCACATTTCAAAGATGGTTTTTTAATCCTTGATGTCATCAAATTCTTCATAACTCAGAGCAGATGCTATATCTATCATCATGTTGTTGTGAGTATTCTTTTTAGCAATATCATTGACAGATAATGTACCATAAGGTTCTACATATTTTTCATTAAGATACTTCAGCCTTGTATCACCAATAGAAGCCAGATGAAGTCTCATCAACCCCTTCCATGCTGAGAAGTTGTCCTTATTAAGTCTTGGAATTTTTCTCTTATAAGACATCCTGACCTTTGACTTAGATCCTTGTGATCTTTTCCTACAAGCACCAAAAGCTCTGATACCAATTGTTGGAATTATAGATGGAGTAACTGGGGGGGGGGGGGGGTGAATCAGTTACCACAAAAATAAATCCACAGATCCCTTAGATGTCTAAAATACCTATTTACTATTGATACTCGGTAAACACTGTAAGAATTCTATAACTCGGTAGATTAACTAGTTACTGATCATCTAGCATTCATTATTATTAATATACATACAAAAGTTAAATAAAATGAACATGAGAGACTAGATTTAATGTGGAAACCCAATATGGGAAAAACCACCAAGTAACTAGCTACCAATTTTTCACTCTTCTGAAGTGAGCCCAATTAGGAGCCAACCCTATTAAAGGTTACAATACATACTATTAGGTGTGACCCTTTTAGAGGATTTAATCACCCTATTAGGAGTGGCCTTGCTAGAGGTCTTTAGAACAATTCAACTGAACTGTCACCTTGTTAGAGGGTTTAGAAAATGGTTGTTAAACCAACTCTGTTAAGAGATTTGAAATCACTGCTACAATGGTTAGAAAGTAACAATGAATTGACCTGAATAAGATGTAACTAAATTTTATGATAACAAATCTCCATTCTACACTAATAGATCCTTCTTGATCAAATATAGCTTTGATGCTCCTCAATGATCTCTGATCATCCTTCAAATTTTGTCCTTAATCCTTCTTTCTCATTCACATCCATCACGCACTTAGAATTCACAACTTGACCTCTTGTATATACCATTTAGATTATCAAGTCGGCTCCTTCACAAGTTACATTTACCAATAAACCATATATCAATCAGCTACAAATATTACATTAAACAAATAAACTTTTATTTCACAAAATAATGGAATCCTTCGTTGGCCAACCTTACTCGGTAAATATTGCTTCCAAAAATAATTTTTGAGTTAACCATCTTAACTCGGTTAACATTGCAAAAGCTACAAAATCCTTTGGCTATCGAGTTAACTCAGTAAGAACTAGATTTCCTTCACTGTCCATGCAAGCTCGGTTAGAACTGTTTCTTGCACTATTTTCTCTTGATGATTGAGTGAGATTGGTAACAACTGAATTTCCTTTGCTAAACCTTGAAAGCTTGGTAGCAATGGCCTGTACAAGGTAAAGCCCGAGAATGCTTGGTAGACACTATAAACCTTCTTTGCTAACCTTTTGAACTAAGTAAAATTTGTCTTTTGCTTTGCTGACAAACTGAGCTTGGTAGACTCTTTCTTTTGCCTTGCTAACCAACTGAGCCCAGTAGACTCTGTCTTTCGCCTTATTGACTAACTGAGCTTGGTAGACTTTGTCTGATGACTAATATGACATTTGTGTAACATCAAAGACAACACACAATTGAACAATTGTATCCAATAGACTAAACCTTCATACCAATTCTAAATGAAAGTTAAAACATTTCCCTATCACCTCCAAAAAGAATCAGATTAAAAGGTACTATGAAAATGAAATTACAATAGTTACAAGTTTAGATTTTTAATCAAAATTTTAGGGAAAACTATGCATTCATTGCTCAAGCTTCAAAACTCTTACATTACCAATCAATTTTGACCATCCAAACTTTTCTCCCACATGTGAGAATGAGGTTTTAAACTCATTTAGACTCTCAAAACCAAATGAAACCTCCCTAACTACTGCTCTAACCACCTTTGTGCATTAATCACCTTATTTTGTTGTCAAATTGACATTTTTAGTTGTCAATTGACAAGTCTTTTATATTCCTTGCTACACGACTATCCCACTACATTAATATGATCATTTGAGACCTTATTAAACACAAAAAAAATTAAACAAAAATCATAACTACCATTGGGACCCCTTACATGACTCGATTAAGCCCATTTTGGCTTATATTGCCAATGTTGGCAATTTTACAAAATAATGTACTTTTAGTTTCTTTTACATTTTTTAGAGGCTTTTATAGCCTTATTACATTATTCAAGACCTTTATAGGTCTTTTCTATCCACCCCTAACCTAGGATCGATCCAAATCCATTCCTAGTGACCCCTAGGTACCTTGTAGGCTCAATAACGCCATTAAGGCTTACATTAAAGCTTTGATTACAACATGATCAATCTATGATCAAAATAAGATCACATGTCCATGATTAAACTTATTACAAGTTTTAATGATCTTAGAAGGCCATTTTTCTTCCAATCCACCAAAGGATTGCTCATCTTGCCTCTTGCTTATGACCTTGGTGCTCCTACACCAGTGTTGGCCAACAATTGGAAAATTTGTGTTATCGATTGAGCTACTATATCTTGTCATTTTTCATTTTTTTCCTTGAGAAAATTCTTACACTTAGCATAGCTACTATCTTTCAAAAGTTCTTCCTTATCCTTACAAATATTGGATTTGAGTGTAGTTTCAATACTTGGTAGCTTATCACCAAGAGTAGTCATCTCATAGAAAAAAAGTCTTCTAGCCTAAGCTTCTCTTAAAACTTGTTTTAAAGTTCTTAATTTAAAAATAGATATGACTTTTTCATTGTAACATGTAGGCATAGATCTCATAATTTTAATAATGTTCATCATCATCACTTAATGGTGTAGGGGCACCAAGGTCATTCTATGAAGATGCATCCATTGAAGACACCAAGGACTAAGGATCTAATGGACTTCTAATACATGGAGACTCTACCCTGCAAGTGGACTCCACTTCACAAGCCCAACCCTCAAACTTAGGGTACTCAAACAACTTGAATCAACACCTAGGAACTCCCTGCCACCAATAGGCCTACAAAGGTAAATACTTCTTAAATGGTTTCAAAAATCAAATTTTTAGATGGAAATGGTTATTATAGACTCAAACCAACAAGAAAAATCCCAAACTTGAGGTTTCTCAACATTCAACAATCAAATTTCAAAATTGTTACCAACACTTCCTACTAGGACAATTTCTAGTTTTAACGGTCAAACTCCCAAACCATACAAAGGACCCCCCACTATTTTTTTATTTTTAAACACTCTTTAACCATACAAAGGACCCCCCACTATTTTTTTATTTTTAAACACTCTTTAACATCCCCTAAAATATTCCAAAATTTTAACCACAACCTCGGCTCCAGCATCAAGTTATGCCCACTTTGTGTCACAGTCCTAAACGGCTAGTTTAGGCTGGGTTACAAGGAAAACATAAAAAAATTGGTCCATAGACTTGGTTCAACCCCTTGTATCTTTGCTATACATCAAAATTTTCCTTCTACACCCTTCACCTAGGTCAGATTAATCAGTTTGAGAGCCTGATCCTTCTTTTTCCTTCAAATCTAGACTAGACATAAGATTATGTTCAGTCTAGGGCTTGCTAGTAAAAATAGATGGCATGCTCCTATAGCCCTAAATATCTACCATCTCAAAGAGCCCTATCCTAACTTTTATTCCAAAAATCATCATTGAAATCCCACAGTGGGTTTGCAAGTTAGGATTTCATCTTGTTGAAACTCTCAAATTTGGAGTAAATTTGACCTATCTGCACTAAAACTGATATAAATTTTTTTGTATACAAGATAAAGACCTCAAACCAATTTAAATGGAATCTTGACTCAACCCTCTATCCAACCATATAATACTTGTACCACCACCAATCCATATAGGCTATAGAAAATTGAAAAAATAGTAAAAAAGGCATAAAATTTGAGTTTTTTATTCACCAATGTTGTCCATCATCCGTACAATAACCTTTCCCACGTGTGGGAATCTTAACTACATGCATTTGAATAATTATAACTTTCATTTGGATGGTTGGAACACCATACAACCTCATTTTCAGTTTGACAACTATTATTTGCAAAAATTGCTCTATAGCAACTTTTTGCATTTTGCAATTTTTTGCACTTTTTTAGGTTGGTTTAGTGGTTTTCATTCCTATAATAATCATTTAGAATGATTAGGATTCATTTCAATTGGTGGTTAGTTGAAATTTCAAAAAGTACAAAAATTGCAAAGTTGCATTAGCAACTTTTGCTACAATTTAGCAACTTTTAGGAAATAACCATAAAATTATCTTTGGATGGTTGAAACTATTTTTAAATTCCTTTATATGCCCTTTGCACTCAAATGAGAGGCATAGAAGGAGTTTAATATGTTTTGCTTCTAAGAATCTAATAAAAAAACCCACTGTTCCAGCATTTTATGATTGTTTTTGGCCGTATAGTACAGATTTTTCAGATTGAAAGGGTGATGTTTTGCATTGATCAGCTAGTGTATCTAATTTGAAGAATTTTGGAGGTGGTTTGAAGGAGAGATCAGTTTCCATTTGCAAGTTATACATTTTTTCTTCCTTGCTACCTGTGAAACCCTTGAACCTAGGGTTTGACCAAAGAAATGGCCCTAGTTTGAGTTCCCACAGATGGAATTTCTTTGAAACTTGCAGGGGGTAGGCTAGTGCTATGTATTTTCATATTTTTATGGTTTTGGAATAGGGGGTTGAATTGGGAATAAATGGGAGCAAGCCCTAGGTCTAATAAGACCCATGTATTAGACCTAGATTTGATGTTTTGGTTAAGTAATGAAAAGAATAGGAGTTGAGGACTTGTCAAATCAGGAAAACACCCTCATCTAACTTAGAAGAATGTTCTGGAGTTGAATAATGAAGTCCATGCACCTATTTCTTGGTCTTTTCTTTGTAAACCATGCCTAAACTTGCTAATTAGGCCTGTGTGGAAGGTACGGTTAGTGTATACTGGAGGAGAGTGGAGTTTTGAAATTGTGGTGTCTATGGTGTTAGTTTTCATTAGATGTTTCATATTGAGGTTCCAACCATTGATGCACCTTTTTTTGGTCATTTTAAAGTTGCTTTAAACCATCTTTAAGCATGTGGGGAATCCTGAAGTTCCAAAGTCTCATTCTTGTCACTTTGTGTGAAGAATAATGCCAATTTCTACATTACTAGTTTGTGAATAATAATAGTAAATTTGACCACTTTTTTATAGTTTGGATTGTGTTGGATGGTTTTAGGTCTCTATTGATGTAGGGGACGTTACAATTTCTGATGTCACATTGTGTTAAGGTTGAGTGAATGAGATTTTGGTTGGTACGAGAGGGAAGTAGTTGCTATTCAGTCTTGAATGTAAATATCTATACCAAAAAAAGTACCCCATATCTATAGTCAGATCTTACTTAGTACATGTGTATCACTTGGAATATGAAAATATATCAAACTTCCAAATATATTGAAGCGATTAACATCTAGCTTCTTCCCTATGAAAGATTCCTTTGGTGTCATCTTCCCTAGCATCTTGTGTGGAGATTTGTTGTATGTGTATACTATTGTACTACATGTCTCTTCCCATAGGTAACAAGGCATGTCCTGGTCATGTAGAATATAACACTTTCTACCTTATATATATAATAAGGAATGTTTCAATCTCTTTTGATTCCTTCCCTAGTATTCCCTTTGTACTAGATCAAGAACAACCTCAAATCTAGTGTCACTCATTAGAAAAGATGCCTTTTCACTTCTTAGAGATTCCAAAAGATCAAACTCCAACTCTGTTCCAGCACAAAGTTACCAACTTCCAAATCTGTCTCACCTTTCATTGTGGGATCAAACTGTCAACTCTGTTAGCTCTAGGTGGCTAAGTAAACCCTATCCCCAACCTCGCCATGTCCCCTTTATCACTCAAACATTCTCGAGCATGCCGAACCGGAACGTCCCTAAGGGTCACTAAAAGCCATTGGGTTGTAATCTTTGTTGGGGTATATCTCAAAGTTTGCGTGAGCTATGGATGTAATTTTAATTCCTAAAATACCATGTTGCAGAGACCTACAATAACCTCTCTCACTTTTTAGAGATCACACTTCATTTATATTTTATGACACCATCTCAGGTGATGCTGAAACTTGCAGTGTTGGCCAGTACAAAGTTGCCAACTACCAAATCTCTCTCACCTTTCGTCGTGGGATCGAATTGTCTGTTCTGTTAGCTTTGGGTGGCTGGGTAAACCCTATCCCCAACCTCATCCTATCCCCTTCAGTGATCGAACATTCTCAGGCACGCTGAATCAGAACGTCCCTAAGGGTCACTAAATGCCATAGGGTTGCAATCTTTGATGGGGCATATCTCGAAGCTCGTGTGAGGTATAGATGTGATTCTAGTTCCTACAAGACTATTTTGTAAAGGCCTACAATAACCTCTCTCACTTTTTGGAGATCACACTCTGTTTTCATTTTACAATGCCATCTCGGGTGATGCTAAAACTTGCAGTGTTGGCTAGTACAAAGTTGCCAACTGCCAAATCTCTCTCACCTTTCGTCATGGGATCGAACTGTCCACTCTATTAGCTCTTATGGCTGGGTAAACCCTATCCCCAACCTTGTCCTATCTCCTTCATCACTCAAACATTCTCAGGCATGCCAAACTAGAATGTCCCTAAGGGTCACTAAATGCCATAGGGCTGCGATCTTTGACGGGGCATATCTAGAAGCTTGTGTGAGGTATGGATGCGATTCTAGTTCCTACAGGACCGTTTTGCAGAGGCCTACAATAATCTCTCTCACTTTTTTGAGATCACACTCCATTTTCATTTTATGATGCCATCTTGGGTGATGTTGAAACTTGCAGTGTTGGCCAGTACAAAGTTGCCAACTGCTAAATCTCTCTCACCTTTCATCGTGGGATTGAACTATCTACTTCATTAGCTCTGGGTGGCCAAGTAAACCCTATCCCCAACCTTGTCTTCTCCCCTTTGGTGCTCAAACATTCTCAAGCACACCAAACCAGAATGTCCCTAAGGGTCACTAAATGCCATGGGGCTATGATCTTTGATGGGGCATATCTTGGAGCTCGTGTGAGGTATGGATGTGATTCAACTTCCTATAGGACTATTTTGTAGAGCCCTACAATAAAATATCTCAGCCTACAATAAACTCTCTCACTTTTTTGAGATCACACTACATTTTCATTTTATGATTCCATCTCGGGTGATGCTGAAACTTGCAGTGTTGGCCAGTACAAAGTTGCCAACTGCCAAATCTCTCTCACCTTTCACCGTGGGATCAAACTATCTACTCTGTTAGCTCTGAGTGGCTGGGTAAACTCTATCCCCAACCTCGTTTTGTCCCTTTTAGTGCTCAAACATTCTCAGACATGCCAAATCGAAATGTCCCTAAGGGTCACTAAATGCTATAGGGTTGTGATCTTTGACGAAGCATATCTTGGAGCTCGTGTGAGGTATGGATGTGATTCCAATTCCTATAGGACCATGTTGTGGAGGCCTACAATAACCTATCTCTCTCTTTTTGGAGATCACACTTTGTTTTTATTTTCTGATGCCATCTCGGGTGATGTTGAAACTTACAGTGTTGGCCAGTACAAAGTTGCCAACTGCCAAATCTCTCTCACCTTTCGTCGTGGGATTGAACTGTCTACTTTGTTAGCTCCAGGTGGCTAGGTAAACCCTATCCCCAACCTTGTCCTATCCCCTTTAGCACTCAAATTTTCTTGAGCACGCTGAACTGGAATGTTCCTAAGGGTCACTAAATGCCATAGGGTTGTGATCTTAGACAGGGCATATCTCAGAGCTCGTGTGAAGTGTGGATGCAATTCTAGTTCCTATAGGACCATGTTGCGAAGGCCTATAATAACCTCTCTCACTTTTTGCAGATCACCCTCCATTTTCATTTTATGATGTCATCTCAGGTGATGTTGAAACTTGCAGTTTTGGCCAGTACAAAGTTGCTAACTGCCAAATCTCTCTCACCTTTTGTCATGGGATCGAACTGTCTACTCTGTTAGCTCTAGGTGGCTAGGTAAATTCCAAAAGGATGTCTAAATCTACCCATAGACTAGTTAGATTTCAACACAAGAGGAATTATAAGTCCAGAAAATTGGAGTAGGAGACCTAAAAGGAATTCTATGATAGTCAACATTTTGTACTGTATGACAATTGGAGGGTTAAACCAAGAGTTGATTCTCAATCAGTTCAACATAAGGAAGGTGTCCCAATAGAAACTTGGGGTTGGTGAAGCCATTGGTGAAGAGTTAAATTTATTGGCTTGGAATAGGGCTAGTGTCCCTGTTGGTGTAAATAAGTATTTACTTAATTACACTTACTTAAGTTTTACTTAGGTTAATGCATTATTTAATTATTTTACATTATTTTATTATTATTTTATGTGAGACACTTAGGAGTTTGTGTACTCTCATTGAGTTATGCAACTCTAATTATGCACATGGTGTCTACAACACAGGAGTATGCATCATTCATTGAGTTGTCATATTGACAACACAGTTATCTGCACTCCTCATTTAGCACATGTTGTCTACACCATTGATTTGCATGCTACACCATTGTACGCTTATCCTCACATCATTGCACTTAATCCTGTGCTTAATGGAGGATAACCCATATCTGGTGGACATGTGCCTAGTTGTATGACTTATCATGATGTTGACTTCTATGCATTCTAGAAGCTCTCTTAAGGCCTTTATATTCAAGCATTCTTAGTGTACTCTCATCCAGTTATTGAATGAATATCGTCATTCTGATCATACTTTGTCTATTTTGGTCTACTATGTGCTTGTGTTGAGTTCTTTAGTTCTTGGGTGAATTTTGGCCTAACCTAAATTTTTACGTTTTATCAAAGCTGAGGAGGATTCTCATCACATAGCCATTCAAGACCGTTCATGGTTCAGGACCTCGACACAAATCTCAAGGATCCACAGAAATTGGGAGCATCTAGAGCTAGATCTGACCTCACCGTTGCATCTAGAGCATCAATTTGGTGAAGATCAACTATAAACTTGCCTATATTAGGTGAAAGTTGATCGTGAGACAAACAATTTTTGTAAATTGGAACCCAAAGGCCCCAATTTGCAATTCGGGTATGATTGTTTAATTGATCTTATTATTATTTTTCAAATCTATTATTTCTCTGGTTATTTTCAAAATTATTATTTTTTGGATCTATTCTTGTCAGAGAAATTTTTTTTGTAGTATCGGGCTGCCATATCCTGTACTAAAAATTTGGCGGAATACTATTATTTTAATTGCAGGGTTTATTTTATTGGCAAGCTGTACTCTATGATTTCTCTGCAAAATTTGGCCTTTCCACTAGACAGCGTGCCCAAGAATTTTCGGCATCAAAAGATCAATCAACAACAACTGAAGAGTTTGCCCAATCTAGCGAGGCTTGCTTTCATCTAACCCTCTGAGCATTTTGTTTATACAAAGTGCATATAGCGCTGATCCCACGAATGTGGGACTAACCTTTGGAGAATACTGGCATTGCAATACAATTCGGCACCCGCTCTATAAAAATTGGCCAACAAACTACATTTTTGAGTGCCTCCTTACTAATCGGCAGCAAGCCAAATCTAGCTGCTATTTGCTTTTAGCAATAACTAGCGAGCTCTTCAATTTAAATAGTGCTTCATCCCCTCAACCCATGAATGTGGGACTAATATGCATCCTTGCACGTAGTCTTCTATTGTGACACATGTTGTGCCTAGTTAGACCCCATGATAGCAGCAGGAGTGAATCCACCTCAGACATGCGGCACTAACAGACTGTCGCCACGTCTGCCAATGCAGTCCACATGGCATCTTCAAAGCTCAGCCTCTAGACATGCAAGCATCTTGTCAACTTGTACAATCAGTGATCCAGTCAGCACCACACTAACACTACATCATCGACCACATCATCATATGGTCAACCACATCATCCATGTTTGTACATTTCTATACGACTGTACAAGTGCCATGTCATGCTAATGTCATCTTTGGTTGTGATTTGATGATATCATCATTTTCATGTGCCTAAATTTGACACCCATTTGGATGTCATTCCAAGGCGAATTATAACTATTGTGATGGTTGTATGATCATCAAATTTAACCCCATCATTTGCTGATGTAACCCCTCTCCAAATTGATTTTGGTTTTTGCAGTTCAACTTCAAGAGGCCATAACTCACACATCTAGACTCCAAATTAGGTGCAATTTTTTTTGAAATTGGGTAAAATTTTCAATATTTTTTAGTGGTGTAGCTATTTTTTGGTTTTGGTGCATGGACTGTTCAAAATTTGCATTTTTTGGTGACTGTACTTACATAATCTTACATTTTGCAACTTCAAACGCTCCGTACAGACACATCTGGAGTTGAAAACAGGTTCTATTTTTTTGAAAGTGCATTTTTTTTGTCTACTTTCTAGATCTGGCATTAGATTGTAGGGTTGTATGGAAAAAAATATCACTTTCAGCAATAGGACCTTTCTTTGCTTTGTAATGCTTTATTATTGCATCACATTGTAAAGTTTTAGATTCGTACTCTATTAAGATGTTGTAACAAACAAAATCAGAAGTCCATGAAGGCCAAAATTGGAAAGTGGCCCATTGTAATCGCACTACTGATAAAGTTCCCAAAGCATCTATTTTGGGGGGGTTTCTTGATTTAGTGAAAAGGGGGGGTGTTCTTGGTGTTGTGTTCTCTCTTTTCTACACTTTTCTTTCATTTTTTGCATTATGGGCAACTTTAAGTTTCCTAAATTAACTCCTCATAACTATGCTTTGTGGTCAATCAAAATGTTGTATCACTTAATGCATAATGGAGTTTCACAACATGTAGATGGTACTCTTCCTAAACTAGCAGGTGATAATGTATCAACAAGTGAAATTTTAGATTGGGTAACCATGGATAGGAAAGCCCTAGGTGATATATGTTTGGGGGTAGATGATAAAATCATGTATAAATTCAAGAAATGTACTACATCCAAGGAAGCTTGGGATACCCTCGAAAGCCTTTATGGTAAAGTGTTTGAAGAGGATGTGTTCAAGATTGAAGATGAGCTTGTATCCTTAGATCCTAAGTCATATGACTCAATATAGGACTTCATCATCAAGGTGAATGAATTATGGATAAAGCTTACTGATTGTGTGAGTTCTATCAAAGATGACAAACTGATCTACCTCATCCATAACAAGCTGCCATCAAAATATTCCACATTTGTATCTTCTTTTAACACCTCAAAGACTACCTTAGGGTCTACCAACAAGAAATTCACTTTTGATGAATATGTTACACTGTTGGATGATGAAGAAAAGAAGTTGAAATCAATGGGGATTCTCAAATCACCTCAGTCCAAAGCATTGGTGGCCAAAAATGAGGGTTCTCAATATTCAGCTGGAAAATCTTCAAACAAAGGAAAGGGTAAGAAGAAATGGAAGAAGGACAAATCGGAGGATGCAGAAAAGACAACACCACAATCCAATCAAAAAGGCAAGTCCTCAAATACCAACAAGAAAGGGGACAACAATAAGGAGAAGAAGAAGTGTGCTTATTGCAAGAAAATGGGTCATGAAGAGAATGAGTGTTATCTTAAGAAGATTGATGAGTTAACCAACATCATGAAGAAACATAATGTTCCATTGCCTAATGCTTACAAGGAGAAAGGGTCTTCTTCAGATTCAAAGGGAAAAGGGAAAGCACTCATGGAAAATGCAAACTCTTCAAAGGAATGGATATTTGACTCAGGTGCATCATATCACATGGATTCTTCAAAGGAGGATTTTTCTTCAATGAATCACTCAAAGGTATTGCACATCTTCATAGGGAATGATAGAAAAATAGAAGTTGATGGAAAAGGAAATGTGGAGATGGAAAATGGAGAGTTTCAAGATGTTCTCTATGTTCCAAACCTAAGTTCAAATCTCCTATCAATCTACCAAATCACTCATCTTGGAGATGGACATAGTTCACTTCCTTCCAGACTCAGTAAAGGTGCACAGTCTCAGAGAAAATTCCTTAGTTGCAGTGGGGAAAGTGAATGATCACAAGAGGTTGTACTCTTTCTCGCATTTTGTACCCAAGTCTTCTTTAAAGGCCTTGTTATCTCAATTCAATTCAAACATGCAACTATGGCATGAGCGGTATGGTCATCTTGACTACCGCTATCTTCAGCAACTTTGCACATACCACATGGTGAAAGGTCTACCTCAAATCAACTTTTCTAAAGGTGAATGTTCAACAAATTCAGTGGATATGAATCCAAAAGGGAAGTTACAAAGAGGGAAGTCTTCTAGAGTAATAGCTTTTCTATAGATGGTTCACATGGTATTAGCAAGTCCTTTTGCATTTAGCCAGGGTCGCTACATACTCACTTTTGTTGATGACTTTTCAAGGTTCACTTGGGTCTACTTTCTGCATAGTAAGAATGAAGTGTTGGACACATTTCTAGCCTTCAAGGCTCATGTTGAATGGAAATCTAGAAAGGCCATCAAATTTCTTCGAATGGACAATGGAAACATGGATGTGAATAGAAGACTTAGGGAATTTTGTAGACATGAGGGAATTGATCTTCAGACTCTGCCATCATTCAGTTTGCATAAGACAGATGTTGCAGCTTTGAGGATTCACACTTTTAAGTCTATGGCAAGATGCATGATTCATGCCAAGTCTCTATATCCATCATTAGAATTCGAAGCAATCTCTAGTGCCATTCACATTCTTAATCATTCTCCTCATCCGGCCTTAGATGCAAAAACTCTTTTTGAGGCATGGTGCGGTAGAAAACCTATTGTGACACACTTCAGAGTCTTCGGTTGTCCTGCATGGGCAAAGAAATCTTCTAGGGGATGCAAGGCACAGTCACCTTGGCCTTGTACCTTCATTGGTTATGAAGATAGTGTGAAGGCATATAGACTTCTAGATCCTGAGACTCATTAGACATTTGTGGAGAAGGATGTACATTTTGAGGAAAGTTCTCTAAGCTTGTCCTATACTCCTCTTTGCACATCGTGCAATGTGGAAGTTGATAGTGATTTCAGTGATAGTGCTTCAATAGATTCAGACACGAGGAGTTCTATCGATAGTTACAATGAAAGGTCACTTCATTAGTTCAGTCCACATGCATACATAGCCACAGTGACAGGTCCAAAATAGCAGGGTACTTCTAGTCTTCTAGATACAGGTTTAGTGATAGATTTGGGGGACAGTATTCATGATCTGCCTCTTCTTCTTGATGTAGAAGTACCTTCTTCAATTGTCACAAGGGTTCCAAACTCTCTTGTTCATTCTCTACATGATCAATTGTCACAGGTTGAAGTGATTGTGGATACTTATGATCAGTAGTTGGAGTAGGATTCTTCATCAGTTGTAGAGATGGATAGTTCTTTAGGATAGGTTCTTTAGTCAGTTGAGCAAGTTTCAAAGACATCACTTATCCATGGGATTCTTTCCACACATAGCGAAAGCGTCTCATTTGTACCCTTGGCATTGTTTCTTCCTAAGGGGAGGAACACCATTCTACAGTCCTGGATCAGCTTCTTCATCAGAGTAGTCACTATTTGAGATTCTTCCTGTGGGGGGGTGGAGCCTATCCTATCTCACTTCCTCTTCTCATCATTCTCTTATGTATATACTGGATGTATGTCGTAATGGGGGGGTCTTGATTACTCCATCCATCCATGCATCCTTATTTATCTCTCTTTTTGGGGGAGGGTTTTTCCCATGAGGTTTTCCCTCTTTCCCCGCATTATGGGAGATTGCATATCATTATGTGCATGGGTACCTAACATGGCCTTGTAGTTGGGACCCATATTGCATTTCATCCTAGAATTTGTAAGCTTAAGGGCATTCCCCTAAGTTGCACTTAAGGGGGGCTGATGGTGTAAATAAGTATTTACTTATTACACTTACTTAAGTTTTACTTAGGTTAGTGCATTATTTAATTATTTTGCATTATTTTATTATTATTTTAGGTGAGACACTTAGGAGTTTGTGTACTCTCATTGAGTTATGCAACTCTAATTATGCACATGGTGTCTACAACATAGGAGTATGCTGTTGGATACAATTGGTTAATTGAGTGTTGTCTTTGATATTACACAAATGTCATATCAGTCATCAGACAGAGTCTACCAAGCTCAGAAGGTAAGCATAGTCGTTTACAGAGTCTACCGAGCATTGCTGTATATTACACTATAAAGATAGCTTCTACTGAGCTAACTTGGTTAAACGAAGGAAGTTCAGAACTTACCGAGCTCACTCGGTGATCGAAGGAAACTGTGACAGAGTGTTTACCGAGCTAGGAAGGTAAGCAAAGAAAAGTTAGTGTTTATCGAGCTAGGAAAGTAACCAAAGAAAAGTTAGTGTTTACCGAGCTGGGAAGGTAACCGAAGAAAAGTTAGTGTTTACCAATCTGGGAAGGTAAAAAAAGGAAAGTCAGTGTTTACTGAGTTCACTCGGTGTCCAAAGGGAATTTGACAAAGATAGTTTCTACCGAGCTCACTCAGTCATCTATACTTACCGAGTTCTCCCGGCGATTGAAGGGATGTCATGGAGTTCGCTGTATTAACCAAGCTCAGTCGGTTAACACAGGAATTATTTTCTGAACAGTATTAACCAAGCAGTGTCTGCCAGTAAAGGGATTTTTTAGTTTGTAATTTTAATTATTTCTAGCCGACTATTGTATTTGTTTATTGGTCAGTGATTAGAGCCGACTAAGATAATCTGTAAGGTATATATGAAAGATCAAGTTGTGAATTTGTGAGATGTAAGAATTTGGATGCATAAGAGTGTGAATATTGAATATATGAGCAAATGTTGAAAAAGTGTGATGGAGGATCAGATGCGTTGAAGGAGCTGCAAAGTTGTATGTGATCAATAAGGATCCAGTCAAGCATAACAGAGATCTACAATCAGCAAAGAAAAGTTGCACATTATATCAGGTCACTTCATTGTTGCTTTCTAACCATTATAACAGTGAACTCAAAATCTCTTAACAGAGTGGGTTTAACAACCCTATTGTAAATCCTCTAACAAGGTGACAGTTCAGTTGAATTATTCTAAAGACCTCTAGCAAGGCCACTCCTAACTGGGTGATTAAATCCTCTAACAGGGTCACACCTAACAGTGTGTTTTGTAACCTTTAACAAGGTTGGCTCCTAACAAGGCTCACTTCAGAAGAGTGAAAAACAGTAACTAGTTACATTGGTGGTTTTTCCCATATTGGGTTTCCACGTTAAATCTGGTGTCTTTAGTGTTCATGATTGCTGAATTGTTTTGGTTACCAGTTCTTAATAATTATTAGTATTTGCTGCATTATCAAGTTTCAGTAATTTGTAACCAAGATCAAGATTTTAGACATCTAAGGGACTGTTAAATGTTTTTGTGGTAACTGATTCACCCCCTCCCCCTCTCAGTTACTCCATTCTCATTTCCAACAATTGGTATCAAAGCTTTTGGTACTTGCAAGAGAAGATTTCAAGGATCTAAGCAAAAGATCAGGATGTCTTACAAGAGAGAAATTCCAAAACTTAATAGAGATAACTTCTCAACATGGCAAGGACTAATGAAACTTCACCTGGCTACTGTTGGTGATACTGGACTGAAATACCTTGAAGAAGAATATGAAGAACCTTCTGGCACACTATCAGTCAATGATATTGCTGAAAAGTAAACTCACAACAACATGATGATAGACATAGCATCTCCTCTCAGCTATGAAGAATTTGATGACATTAAGGACTGCAAAACCACCTTTGACATGTAGAACAAGCTAAAAGAAATCTATGGAGGGGATGAAAATGTGAGAAGAGAAAAAGCAAAAAGTCTAAGAGGACAATTTGATCAAATGAGGATGAGAGAGGATGAAAACATTGCAAAGTATGTTGAAAGAGTTAAAGCATGTGTAAGTGCAATCAGGGCAGCTGGTGGTGACATCAAAGGAGAAACAGTTGTAAGAAAAGTTCATAGAACCTTGCTTCCCATTTATGCAATCAGAGTGTCTGCAATTCAGGAAAGAAGATGTGAAGCAAATCATCAGATAAATCTTGAGGCCATAGTTGGGAGATTAACTGCATTTGAACTAGATAACTTTGACAACTATGTTCTAGCTTCCAAGAACATAGAATCAGCATTTGAGGCCAAACTTTCACTCAAGGAGAAAAACAAAAAAAAAATTCAGTCAGAAAGTGAAGATGAATCAGATCTAAGCTCAGACAGTGATTTTGAAGTAATTGAAGCTCTTCTAGCAAGAAAATACTCTAGAGGCAGAGGAAAATATAAAGGTAAAGTTCCTCTAATATGTTTTTCATGTGAAGAAATTGGTCACATTGCAGCTAGGTGCCCGAACAAGCAGAACAATGATGAAAAGAAGGATCATAAATGGAATGGCAAGAAAGATTTCAAATCATTCAAGAACAAAGGTAAGAAATCATGTTTCATGGCTGAAAATTCTGAAGATTCTGATAATAGTGAGGATGAAATTGTTTATATTGTTGTTAAAGATGATTCTGGCAATGATGAGGAAGATAAAATTGCTCTTATCTCTCATATAAGTAAGAATGATACATGGATTATAGACAGTGGTTGCTCACATTATATGACTGGTGATAAAACTAAGTTTGATCAGTTTGAAGATTATGATGGTGGCAGTGTAAGGTTTGGTAATAATGAACCTCTTTTCATAAAAGGAAGAGGAAGAATCTGTCTAACCAAAGAACTTGTTTGTAATAATGCCTATTGGGTTGAAGGTCTCAAACATAATTTGCTAAGTGTGGCACAGTTACTCAATACTGGATTCAAGGTGGAATTCATGCATGGAAAGGCAAGACTGTTGAATGAGCAAGGAAAGCTGATAGGATCTGGCACCCAAACTAAAGGTAACTTATTCTATCTAGAACTTGGTGAATGCTCATGTTTTATTGCTCAAATTGAAGAGAGTTGGTCATGGCATAAAAGGTTGTGTCATGTCAATTTTGATAATTTGATAAAAATAAGAAAATTCAAGAAAGTAAGAGGCATTCCAAACATTAAGAAACCTAAGGTTGGTCTATGCAAAAACTGTCAGATTGGTAAAATGGGAAGTACTAGTTTTAAAGGTAAAAACTATCAATCTGAAGATATATTAGAAATTGTGCATACTAATTTATTTGGACCTATTGGAATAGAAAGCTATACTGGAGAGAAATTTTTCATTCTCTTTGTTGATGATTACTCAAGAATGATGACTATCATGTATCTAAGAAATAAATTAGAAGCATTTGAAAAATTCAAATGGTATTTGGCAAGAGTAGAAAGAGAAACAGGGAAAATACTGAAATGTTTAAGGTCAGACACAGGTGGTGAATTAATTTCACATGAATTCAATAACTTCTACATTGAAAGAGGTATTAAAAGATAGGTTTCAGCACCAGGAACTCCAGAACAAAATGGAATAGCTGAAAGAAGAAACAGATCCATTATGGATTGTGCAAGAACCCTGATGATAGAAAAGAACATTGCTATCAAATACTAGAAGGAAGCCATCAGCACTGCAGTTCATACATTAAACTGAGTACGGCTGAAAAAGGACTCATTCAAGACTCCCTATGAATTATGGTATGGCCACAAACCCAATGTAATTTATCTTAAAGTATTTGGAAGCAAATGTTATATTTTGAAAGAATCAAGAAAAAGAAAATTTGATGTAAAAGGTGATGAAGGAATATTTTTGGGATATTCTTGCAAAAGCAAAGCATATAGATGTTTAAATCTATCCACTCAAAAGGTCATAGAAAGTGCACATGTGAAAATTGATGAGTTTGTAGACAAATCAGAAGAAGAAAGCAAAAAGGTAGTTGAGGACTACAAGAGATTTGTTTACATTGAACCGGACACTATACCAAGTATACCGTTCACTCAAGAATCCACAACTCCTGAGTCTTCAGTAACCGAGTTGCAAATAGTTCAAACCAAGCCTCAGCAACTTTCAGACACTACCAAGCAAGTGTCTACCAAGTCTGAATCAATCGAGCCAATATCTACCGAGCCAGAATAGCAAGAATCTGAAGTACAGAAGGATAACAATGAAATTCATTCAAGAGGCAAGGAACCTGTATTAGCAAAATATGTCAGAAGACATCATGCACCAGATCAGATCATTGGAGACAAATCTGAAGGAACCTTGACAAGAAGTAAGTTGAAAAATACTTGTTTACTTGCTGATTTTGAACCTAGAAGTATTAAGGATGCACTGGAAAATGATAGTTGGATTGAGGCAATGAATGAGGAAATAGAACAAATAGAGAAAAACAAGACATGGACTCTTGTACCCAGACCTAAAGACAAGAATATAATTGGAACCAAGTGGGTATTCAGAAACAAGTTGATTGAAGATGGTAAGGTATCCAGAAACAAAGCTAGATTGGTATGCAAAGGATACTCACAAGAAGAAGGTATAGATTATGAAGAAACTTTTGCTCCTGTTGCAAGATTGGAAGGAGTCAGAACCTTACTTGCATATGCTGCTCACAAAGGATTCAAAGTTTATCAGATGGATGTCAAGTCAGAATTCCTCAATGGAATACTGGATGAAGAAGTTTACATTGAACAACTTGAAGGTTTTGTTGATCTAGATAAAAGGAACATGGTCTGCAAATTACACAAGGCATTGTATGGTCTAAAACAAGCTCCTAGAGCATGGTATGAAAGATTGCATAATTATCTTATTCAAATTGGTTTTCAAAGAGCTAATGATAATAGTAGCTTGTATATAAAGGAAGGTCTAGCTAATAAGATTGTCTTGGCAGAAATATTTGTAGATGATACTGTTTTCACAGGGCATGATGATCTTTGCAAAGAATTTTCAGAACAAATGAACAAGGAGTTTGAAATGTCTATGTTTGGTGAGATAAAATTCTTTGTTGGTCTTCAAATACAACAAAATAAGAATGGCATCTTCATCACTCAATCAAAATACATCAAGGAGATATTGAAAAAGTTTGGTATGGAGGATTGTAAACCTGTTGGAACTCCTATGTGTACTGTATTGAAACTTACAAAAGATGATGAAACCAATGAGGTAGATCAAACATTGTATAGATCTATGATTGGAAAATTGCAGTATGTAGTTCATACCAGGCCAGATATTGCTCTCGCAGTTGGTATTGTTGCAAGATTTTCAGCAAAACAAAGAGAAACTCACCTAATGGAAATCAAGAGAATAATGAGATATTTGAAAGGAACTGAAGATTATGGGCTATGGTAAAAATTTGGAGGTAATTTGGATTTGAAAGTTTTTACTGATGCTGATTGGGCAGGGAACCTTGATGACAAAAAAAGCACAAGTGGAGGAGCATTCTTTCTTGGAAAGAGATTGGTTTCTTGGACAAGCAAAAAGCAGAATTGTACATCCCAATCTACAGCAGAGGCAGAGTATGTTGCTGTAGCAGTAAACTGTTCCAACATTGTTTGGTTTAAACAGTTATTACAAGGAATGAAGATGGAAATCAAAGAACCAGTTGTTATGTTCTGTGACAATACAAGTGCAATCAATATATCCAAGAATCCAGTGATACATTCCAAGACCAAGCATATTGCAATCAAATATCATTTTGTCAGAGAATTGGTGCAAGACAAGGAGATCAAATTGGAATATGTCCACACAAAGGAACAAATTGCTGATATATTCACAAAGCCCTTGTCTAAGGATGCATTTTTATATCTTAGAGGTAAGTTAGGGGTTATTCCCCTATCTGAAGTTCACTAAAATAAAGTTTTAAGTGATGCATCAACCTATGACAAGTTGAAAATCAATCAAGTTGATGCAGCAGAGTATTGAAGTCATTGCATATGAATCTGTACATGAGGTACACTGTAATCCAGTTGAGAAGTACTTTTGGCATATGAAAAGAGCTTTTACTATGTTATATTGTCTTTGACATGTGTTGTCAAAGAGGGAGAGTAAAACTGTAATACCTATTCTAAAATTTGTAAGCATTTGTAAAGGGAGAATAAAACTGTCATATCTTTCTATTCTACAATTCCTTCACAGAATGAGATTACTAAAAGAGGGAGAAGTTTCTATCTAAGAGGGAGAAGTATTATGTTGACATATAGTGCTACACTAAGAGAAGGACTTGTTTTCAAATTTCATTCTGCTATGATATGTTGTGTTGCCATCAATGCCAAAGAGGGAGATTGTTGGATACAATTGGTTAATTGAGTGTTGTCTTTGATGTTACACAAATGTCATATCAGTCATCAGACAGAGTCTACCGAGCTCAGAAGGTAAGCATAGTCATTTACAGAGTCTACCGAGCATTGTTGTATATTACACTATAAAGATAGCTTCTACCAAGCTAACTTGGTTAAACAAAGGAAGTTCAGAACTTACCGAGCTCACTTAGTGATCGAAGGAAACTATGATAGAGTGTTTACCGAGCTAGGAAGGTAAGCAAAGAAAAGTTAGTTTTTACCGAGCTGGGAAAGTAACTGAAGAAAAGTTAGTGTTTACCGAGCTGGGAAGGTAACCGAAGAAAAGTTAGTGTTTACTGATCTGGGAAGGTAAACAAAGGAAAGTCAGTGTTTACCGAGTTCACTCGATGTCCAAAGGGAATTTGACAAAGACAGTTTCTACCGAGCTCACTTAGTCATCTATACTTACCGAGTTCTCCCGGTGATTGAAGGGATGTCACGGAGTTCGCTGTATTAACCGAGCTTAGTCGGTTAACACAGGAATTATTTTCTGAACAGTATTAACCAAGCAGTGTCAGCCAGTAAAGGGATTTGTTAGTTTGTAATTTTAATTATTTCTAGCCGACTATTGTATTTGTTTATTGGTCAGTAATTAGAGCCGACTAAGATAATCTGTAAGGTATATATGAAAGATCAAGTTGTGAATTCGTGAGATGTAAGAATTTGGATGCATAAGAGTGCGAATATTGAATATATGAGAAAATGTTGAAAAAGTGTGATGGAGGATCAGATGCGTTGAAGGAGCTGCAAAGTTGTATGTGATCAGTAAGGATCTAGTCAAGCATAACAAAGATCTGCAATCAGCAAAGATAAGTTGCACATTATATCAGGTCACTTCATTGTTGCTTTCTAACCATTGTAACAGTGAACTCAAAATCTCTTAACAAAGTGGGTTTAACAACCCTATTGTAAATCCTCTAACAAGGTGACAGTTCAGTTGAATTGTTCTAAAGACCTCTAGCAAGGCCACTCCTAACAGGGTGATTAAATCGTCTAATAGGGTCACACCTACCAATGTGTTTTGTAACCTTTAACAAGGTTGGCTCCTAACAGGGCTCACTTCAAAAGAGTGAAAAATAGTAACTAGTTACATTGGTGGTTTTTCCCATATTGGGTTTCCACGTTAAATCTGGTGTCTTTAGTGTTCATGATTGCTGAATTGTTTTGGTTACCAATTCTTAATAATTATTAGTATTTACTGCATTATCAAGTTTCAGTAATCTATAACCAAGATCAAGATTTTAGACATCTAAGGGACTATGAAATGTTTTTGTGGTAACTGATTCACCTCCTCCCCCTCTCAGTTACTCCATTCTCATTTCCAACATATGCATCATTCATTGAGTTGTCATATTGACAACACAGTTATCCACACTTCTCATTTAGCACATGTTGTCTACACCACTGATTTGCGTGCTACACCATTACAGGCTTATCCTCACTTCATCACACTTAATCCTATGCTTAATGGAGGATAACTCATATCTGGTGGACATGTGCCTGGTTGTATGAATTATCATGATGCTGACTTCTATGCATTATAGAAGCTCTCCTGTGGCCTTTATATTCAGGCACTCCTAGTGTACTCTCATCCAGTTGATGAATAAATATCATCATTCTAATCATAGCCCATCTATTTTGGTCTACTGTGTGCTTGTGTTGAGTTTTTTAATTCTTGGATGAATTCTAGCCTAAGCCAAATTCTTACAGTCCCTAAAAAAAAGGTGCAAGATCTTGATTGGAGAAGTACTCACCTTGGAGGAGTTCACAAATGACCCTATCACTTTTGATAGGCCAAAAAAATGATATCCTAAAGGAGTAAGATATTAGGAAGGCCACAATTTTAGTTTGGTAGATTAGGAAGAAGAAAATGCTTAAACCTCACTTCTTGCTCAACATCTCTGCATTAGTGAGGGGGAGATAAAGAGGATAGATGGCTACATAGATATGGTAAAAAAAATAGATATGGAAAAAATAGAAATATAAAGAGGGGGGGAATAAGAGAGAGTGAGATACAAGGATAACATGAGCCAAAACTACCAAATTGTAGTGCTTGAATCCTTCATTAGAAAATTGACACCCAAATTTGAATACGAGTCTACAAAACAACATGTTCTTTCCACTTGTCATACCCTTTTATTTTCTTTTAAAGATGCTCTATGATTTTCCATAACATGCATTGTAAATTTGTTAACAAGTATAGCTCCCTGTTACAAGTATCTTATGTGTCATCTTAGATTCATCCCCCTCTCATGTGAGATATCTCTCTTTCCTATACATCAAAAATATTTATTAAACTTTTATTTTTACATTAATCTAGTTACTATAGAATAATAGCAACACATTCCAATCAATTGGTGATTATGTTACAATCATTAATGTATGAAAAAACATAAAACTATCAATGATTATGTTACATTTATGATTTTTAAAATGATTTTTTTTGCAAATAATCCATCTTTTCACTACTATCTCTGACATTTTTTAATTGATAATAAAGAATGGTGGTTATGTATTGAAGCTCAAAAAGCTAATTGTGTTTTTTCTTCTTGTCTATATTCTTTTTGTAACAATGATTTTTTCTTCTACACAAACTTTGTGACCACTTGTGATCAAATTTTTATCTTATTTTTAACATAAATGTTTAGAGAACTTTTGATCTAATTTTTTTGGATAGAGTAATTTCAAACAAAGATAATTGTCAATAGGCCATTGACCTATTGATGAAGTTGAAATCTCTTTAAGCATCCAGCAAATATCAATTTTACTGAATGTAAGACAAAATTTTAAATGAAAAATCTTCCATCAAAAAATTATTTTCATAAAAGACTAAAACTCTATTATAACTAAATTATTTATTATTTATAAAGATTATAAAAACAAGTACTAGAGAAGAGCCACAAGTGACCATGAAGATTCATATTGTAAAAATGGTATAACTAAGCCTATAATGAAGAAATATTTAGAGCAAAGTTGTATCCATTAAAATCTTTGATAATAAATTAAATCAAAATCAATACAATTTATTACTTAAAGATATTCATAGTTCCATCTAACCACCTCCCAAATCAAAACATCATGTAGCCAAGATTGCAATCAAGGGACAAAAATAGACTTATTCAAAATAGCATCTACATATGGATTGTCATATAGCATAAGACTGTAATGAGCTCTACCTTGGACAACCTCCATGCAAATGTGTTGATCATTAGGATCATCATAATAAAACACCCACTTATCAACCATTAAATCATCCTCAGCTTCCAACTTAAAGTACACCCTTATTTTCACCTTCTCACCTCTCTTTGCAACATAAGCATGTTTCTTAACACTATCGCTATAACTCCAACGCTTGTTGAACATGGAGAAGATGCATAGAGATAGAGTGAAACAAAAGAATGTGTAGGTAGACATGAAGATTAAAGTAAATAAAAACATAGTGATAAATGAATAGAGATATAAGAAGAGGATGAATGTGAGATAAAATAGAGAGAGTTAGGGAGACATAGAGAGACATCTAGATGGTGATATAGATTCATAGAGATCATCATATTAATACTTAGTTTTCTCTAATTCAAAAAATATTGAAGATATCATGCTAGAACTCTCTTATTGATTTTGTATCAACTTCATACTTAATTTGTCTTCTTTAGGTCGTCCTTTTTAGGTTTAAGTTTATGTGCATACATTAATGATTATTAGCAATTGTAAAACTTGATCTTCTTCTTATGTAACAATATTTCTATGCTTAGATGAGTACACTATTTATTTGATTATATATCTATAAAATTGGTCTATACAATGAAGGCCAGTCATCTACAATCCAAGGTTTTAATTCAACTAACAAATGGAGAGCTTCTCAAGCTACTGATTTCTTTCATCGAGTTCCTAATAAATCTCAAGGTTCTCATTTAGGTGACCAATTGCCAGGAGGTCCATGAATATTGCCTGATAAATTTTATTGCCAGGAGGTCCTAATCAATCTTGACTAATAAAGTTTATTGCCAATCAATATTGTATCAAAAATTCAACCTAATTAGGTATTGAATTAAACTTGATAAATAAATGATAGAGAAGGACAACTTTAAACATGAATAAGATCATAAATCATATGACGATGACATATTGCAAATGATTAACTTACATGCTTAAAACAGCGATAAAGTTTATTGTTAATCAATATTCTATCAAAGTTTCGAACAGATTAGGTATTGAATTTAATGTCATACATAAACATATCTAATTTAATATCATACATGCACATATCTAATTTAATGTCATACATGAACATATCTAATTTAATGTCATACATGAACAAACATATAATATAAAATGATAACCAATAATTTCATGTACATTAAAAAACACATAATATATTATGATAACCAATAATGTCATATATGAACAAACATATCATACATTAACCAATAATGTCATAAGTTGAATAATGTCATACATCAAATAAATGGCATACATCAAATATAAAATGTCATATACATCAAATGTGTATTGAATATGTCCATCGATGCCTATATATACATGTCTAGATCACCTATATCTTTTCCTTCCCATGAGGGGAAGGAAACAAATCTCTCAACATCTTCTATCATCGTGTGGAGGGAGATAGTGGAGATGACGAGGTCTTCTTGACATGCTTGCTCACCCTCTTGTTGAGGCTCTTCTCTAACTCAAGCTAATACAAACAAAGTAGATATGAATCAATATTTATTATACATTGAAATCAAATATATGTACACACAAAATCAATTATTTTCTTACCATCATCAAATAGTCACTCTGTAAGTCCACCTTGAAGGCTCATGGATGATCAAGCGTGACGAGACCCTACAAAAATTCAATAAATATCATCACTTATAAATAACATTAGAAATTTTGAGACTAACTATTATAAACAACAACTAAAATAAAGAAAATTATCTCATACCTCAGTCAATGGCTGTGAGCTAGCCATAGCTGTAGCCACTCCATGATCAACAGACTATCGGAGATGAGGAGGGTGTCCGATGTCATGAGCTACATGTCATACAATACACGTTACATGTAACATGAAACATGAAAAAAATATAATCAAATGAATTAAATTAACATGAAACAACTGTACCTATATGAAGCTCATATGATGTCTATGCCTCAAGTCCGTAGTAAAGGTTGAGGGTCCTGTAGAGAATTGATGCACATTCATAATTTTTTTTGTCAATCCTTAATATGATTACTTAATAAATATATGTATTAATTAAAATGATTAAATAGATACATACCTCTAGACTCATGGAGGGGACAAAAAATGGGCTCGGAGGATCACTTCTAGGCTTGACAACACTCTAACCTTGAATTTTGAACAATGTCAATAGATGCTAATTAATTAATCATTCACTATACATAGGAAATGTGATCAAATTAGTAAATTATAATTGTAATTTACCTGTGTGTCAATGCTAAATGTGTCATTTAGGAACTAATCAGTGACGAGCCCATCATCCACATCATCTCTAGCATGAATGCCAAATGTGCATAGGGATCCGCATGAAGTGCACATGTGAACATTACACACAGAAGGCTCCCCCTCAACTAATGGTCTCATGGAATGGATAAGGGTCTGTGTCAAAGTATTAATGGTCCCTAGAGTGCTGACTTCTACATGTTCCTTCACAAGTGAAGGAATAGTCACATGCTCACATTGTGGCTTGACCACAGGTGCCCTAACTACATTAGGGTCATGACATGCTCTCGGCCTCTCAAATGATGACCTCCCACCTCTACCCTGGGAGTCTAATATATCAAAATAATTGGGGATCTCCCCAAGGACAAACTCATAATATAATTTCTTCAAAAAATACATGGGGACCTTGTGATTGTTGCAAGGAGGGGCATCAAAAACCATCCACCATCTATCCCAAAAATTATTTCTAATAGCATCGTGTATGCACCAATGGATGGGGAACTGTTTATTACCCTCTCTAACAGTATTTTGCTCACTAGGTTTTCTAAATATTCTACCTTTTGGTATTTCATTTTTTTTAACATCTTCATATGAAAATTTATTTGCATAAAATATTTTTTGTTCATCCCTCTTAACCCACCAAATATCTAACTGACCACTAACTAAGGCTATCTAGGTCTTAATGGATTCGAGGGATGATGCCAATTGACCCCTCATTGGATTGGTTTGTCTAGATTCTTTCAACTAAGCAATGAGTCCTTCTAATTTAGTTTTGCCTCTCTTTATTTCATTTATTATATTTTCTTGTGTGCCTGGCAGAGGTCTTGCAATTGGTTCGGGTTGTGGAATTTGTTGTTCTTCTTGGGGAGGTTTTTGAGGTTCTTGTGGATTTGCTGGTTGATTATGGACATTTTCTGATAAAAAATCAATTGAAATCCAAATAAATAAACAAATTTAAATAAAAATTGTAAAAACCCTACAAAACAATATTAAAAACCTAAAAAACAATATGAAAAACATATCAAACAATGCAAAATGAAGGTAAGATCACATATAGCATCAATGTTGGCATGCTTGCGATCTTAGATTTTGTTGGTGAGGAGGCATATTGGCAACCAGGATGGCGAAAACCTTTGTTTCTTGAACTCGCATACGTGCTGCTAGTGTAGGAATGTGAAAAAAAAAGATGAAAATGATGGGTTGCAGGTATGCAGCCCATCTATAAAAATTCACATTTTCCAAAGTGCATACACACTTTTGAAAATAGAAAAATAAAATAAAAGAGTTGTCACCTTTTTGGCACCACAACTCGGTGCATATACCCATAATTAGCAACTTTGAAAAATTGCATGACAACATTATGACAAAAAAGTTGCATATCATGAGGATAGAGTTGATAGTTAGCATAGCTATCTAAAATTAGATAGAGTTGATAGTTAGGATAATTATTTGAAACCTTTGAGAAAACCTACACAACCACAAAGGATATTAATTCCAAGGGTTGGATGTTGTAATAAGTGGACTTTGAAAGTTGACAGTCATGATCTATTTTTTAGAATTGACACTTTATTGTGTTTTTGGTTGTTTGAGTGCTTTAATGGATTGTAGAATTTCTTTTTGTGTTGGATCTTTGTAGTTCATGTTATTACAATGCATTTTGGTTTATATTGAAATTTGATAGGAGTTCAATAGTTTATAGTTTTAAAATCAACTTCAAATAGACTAATTGTTGTTCTTATTTTGACAATTTTGTGGAAATTGGTTCCCCCATGAACCCTCACCATGGAATCTATTAGAGTTGTAAAACTATTGAGCAATAGAGAACCTCAATACCAAAAGGATAATACTTATGCAACCTAAGGATTAGCTATTTCCTATTTTAAATTACACATGCAAACCATTTGGATCCAACATTAACAAAACCAAGAATGGTTTTCTTCTCTTTAGGCTCTGCAAAACCAAGATGGGTATACCTAAGGGATGACTCAATCTAACTATTGTTGTATGAAAACTATCTTAGTTTCATTCTGATTCTCATCCTCAATCCATAAACACACAACTAATTGTGACATTTAAACAGAATACATCCCATATAACAAATTTGGTCATAAAGTCTTATGTAGATCTGCAAGTATTCTTTGCAACAGTGGCTAACTAAGGCTAGAATATTTCATGCAAACAAGTATTGACCAACTTTGAAGATCTTTGGGAAATAAAATTAAAATTGATTGTAAATTTTTCATTTGATACCCATTTATGATCTATTTCTCTCCCAGTTGAATCAATTTGACCAGTGCCTAATCCAATAGGGTTCAGAGTCTACTACAAATCTATAGATCTAATTTGTTGCATTACAACAAATATTATCAATAGTTCTTACTGGAATCCATCATTCAAAACATCCTTCCCATTACTATATCAACCTCATCAAATTCATCAAAGCATTTACTCAATTCATTGAACTAATAGTAGTGATGAAAAGATATACAACCTAAAGGATTGCATTCAATTGCACAAGTTTTTACTCATACAACATCAAGATAACTAAGTAACCAAAAGGAGAAAAAATTCAAAAAGAACTAATATGGGGACAGCTCATAATTTTTATTCATTTTCTTTGAAAATTGTATAAATTTTGCAATAAACTCAGAATGACCATAGGAAGAAACATAGAGATCATTTGGTATCAATGTATTCCCATAAACTTACAAAGAACATACATCATAAATCTTGTTCAAATTACTTGGACTGAAAAGAAACTAAATGTGACTAAAAATATTAGAAAATCAAACCATCACATTGCCTTGAAAACTCATTTATATAGATATGAGTTGCAACAAGCAAAGGGAAAATGTGATTGACAGGTGTCCTTCAAAAAGATTCTTACATACACCTATCACAAGAAAACAAAATGTGAATAACAGAAAGACTGATACATTGAAAAAAATTTCATGGGTTCCTTTTTGTTATTCCACCTGGAAAGAAAAAAAGCACTATGATTGGATTCATTTATCATTCTAGTTCCTCGGCGTAGGTGGCCATCAAATGTGAAAGTGATGCATCATCTCCTGCTACCTGAGGATTCTCTTTCTCTTTATCATCAACTTTAGGGGTGACTTCTATTTTTGTACCTTCTTCTTCCTCCTCATCCTCTGCCTCATCATCTCCTACCATCTACTCTATAGACATAAATTTATCTTTCCACTCATTGTAGGCAATGCCATCAAGCCAATCAAAACTTAGGACCTCTCTTTGTATAGTTATTAAGGAATTTGCAATTGCCTCTATATCCACAAGATCTTTTCTGATGTTGTTGTAGAAGAACTATACCTTTACCAGCTCTTCATTTGTCATTGCCCATAATAGATGGCTTGGTTCATTTATAACTTTATTCATTCTTTCACAAAATATTTCATCCAACTCCTTCTTCCATTCTTCATTTTCCTTCACTTTCTTAGTTGTCTTTAAAGCACAAGGGAATAAATCAAATTTCTCTATAAAATAATTGGAAAAAAAAAAAATTAATCTTCTTTTGAAGGAATCTTGTTTATCATCAAAACCTTGTAATTTATTTAATAGATCAAAGACCTTTTCTATTTGATGACAAGTTAGTTGGATAAAAGATATACACATAGCAGTGATATCTTCATTTCTATCTGTCTATTTTTCTACAATGGGTCTTAATACAGCTTCATTTTCTTTTAACTCATCCCTGATAGTTGTAATCCTTGCTAGCAAATCAAAAAATGATGGCAATTCAATTCTATCTACTAAATACATGATACCCTGACTCAATTTTTCTTCATATTGATTATTAAGTTCTACATGCAATACATATAACTTATTTTTCTCCTCTTCAAAATCCTTTGCAGTATAGAACTGAGGCCTTTCTAGGGTATCTGGCATCTCAATAATTGGTGTTGATTTAAAAGGCTCAATAGGTGGTCGTGAGGGGTATGCAATCCTGGGTTTACTAGATTCTCCTGATTTTCTTTTCCCGAGAATCTTCTCCATTTGAGTCACTTTATTTTCCAATGATTGTATTTGCATACCCGTCTCCTCATATGCTTTTAGAACTTCTTCAAACCTAGCATTGAGTTGGGAAAATCTATTTTCTTCTTGGCCAGACACCACACTACCAAATTTTAGCATTTCTGATGCCATTCCCGTTATTTGTTTACTACCTACTTCACCAGCCCTGAATGTTGTCAATGCACCAGTATGATCTATAGTAAAAATCTCATGCATTCTAGTATTGTTCTTTTTTTACATAGACCAAATAATAAGGGCTTGGTGGTCATCACTAAACTTGACTCCTCTATGAACTTGTAATATCGCTTCCTTAGTCCTTAATTGAACATCCTTTTGTTTTCTTATTGAGTAAAAAACAATGGCATTCACTATATCCCATTCTAGTAGAAGGAGGACTCCTGATTGTTTAACTATCTACCTCCTAGCTTCACGTGTAAATTGAGCAAAGTCATTCAAAAATTTAGACTTTACCTCTTCCTTAATAGCAGAGTCAGGTTTGTCTAGCTATTCTACCTTTATCTTCTCACAAGTTTTCTCAAAATTTCCCATGTTTAATCTCCACAAAAATTGAGCAAAAGCCCTAGATTTTACAAAATTCTCATCATTAATAAATTTCTTTGAAGCCTAGGCAACTATGGGATCAATCTCCTTACCTTGATAATTAGCCACAGTGAGATCCAATAAAGGTGCAGGTGGTTCTTGAGGCTCTCCAATATCCAAATCTGTGGAAGTAACAATTACATCTCTCGCTCCATCAATTTTTCTAAGCTTCTCCCTTAGAGATGTTTAATCATCAATTCTAATTGGGGATTGGCTTGGGGAATATTGCTCCACTTGGGAAGAAGACCCTTGCTCTAATCTTTGTCTTTTTGGAGCACTAGCTACAGATGGGCTCCTGGGCCTGGTTTCTACTAAAGAGGAACCTATTGCACATTCTGGATCATCACATACCCTGCCCTTTTCTACAAGGTGTATTGGCCAGGGGCCACTACATTTCTATTGTTGATCCTCCTTTACACCTCTACAGCCTTGTCTAGTATGTCTCAACATACATGGCCTTCTTCTCATTCATAGTTTGGATAATCACAGCAAAATTATTCATTAATGCTTGCATCTTGGCTCCCCAATATTTTTTAATCTTTCAATGGATCATAATGGGGGTCAAAAGCATTAATAAATTCTAGGGTCTTTCTGAATACTATCCATTTCTCCTTTCTCAATTCTTGTTCTTGCAAAGTAAAAACATTTTTGATCACATCCTCTGGATAGTAAACTTGTTGCACCATGCGAGAAGCTTTCACCCTCTCTCTTAAGAGGTCATAGAATCCTTTAGGATCAATAAATTTGTCATGAGATTCTGCCATGTTATAACTATCTATAAAAAAATTCAGGTGCTTCCACCCTTTCCTCACAAAGACAAAATCATGTACCACAGTAACAATTGGAAAAAAGGTACCCTTCTTAGGCAACTACCTCTCATCTATAGTGCCTATTTTCCATAACAGCTCAGCTATTCCTATCTTCAAGGGCACATGAAATGGGAGCACATGTCGCTTCCCAAAAAAATCATATACTCTTATTATAGTTGAAACATTATAAGGGATTATATCCCCCCAATTATGACTAACCAATAGTCCTTGTGCATGGTCCTTAGGTCTGGCCAATTCTAACAGCGCTTGTGAAATTCTAGGGTTGTCCCCTTTCAAAACTAATCTAAGCTTTGATGCAAAGTATCTATGAAACCTCACATAATTGGCATCTATAGCCTCTAAAGTCATATCCACACTCCAAAGTTGCACTAGATTCCTTTCTCCATCCCTGATTATTTCCAACTCCATACCCTTGGAGAAAAAGGTAAATCCTTTGTACGATCATACATACATAAGCAATGAATACCAATAGAATGGTTTTTCCACTTTTCCTCGTGCTATCCCCACCAAACCATTGTGAATTTCTTTCGCAAGAAAAGTAGCAAAATCCAGAATAGTGCTCATCCCAAATTGAAGGGTTTGAGCCATAACAAGGACAATTGAGCTTGGGATTTGATTAGCTTCATCCATCCCAAAAATTTTCCAAAGAGAAAAATATAATGCTTGAGCCCTAAGGTTAAAATGTCTTCTCAGTAATGGCTCTAGGGTCATCGAGATCAATGATTTCATGCATGGCGTGGTTAGGGTTGAGGTTGAAAACCTCACTAATTAGTTCAAGGTAGACCCAAAAAAGATTCACTCCAACATGATTCTTTACCCACCCTATAATTGGATCATATATTTTGGCTAAATCCATCAATAAATCACTATCAAAGAAAATTGTGGGGACTATTAATTTCCTAATATCAAACTCCCAAACATTACTCATAGGGGTATCCAATTTTCATTCTAAAAACCACTCCTTGAACAACTCCAAACCCCCCATGGAAACCTTGGCATCTCTTACCCAATTTGCTTTATCATAGAAACCTTCTGCTATAGTTACCCTAGGGTATTTTGGTATGAGTTCCCTCCCCTTAGTTATTTCATGTACTGATAAAGGGAATTGTTCAAGAAAGTCATCGTGTACAAATTTTTTTAGATAATCTGTTTGTCCAGTGAATTCTTTTTAAGGAGGCATTTTGAATAAACCCTAGAAATTTTATAACAACAGATACTTGATTTTCAAAGAGTCATAGAGTACTTAACTGCTAAAATTTGCACTTCTGCACTGTGTGATTTCCTCTGCAACTTACTAGATTGCTAGATAAAGTTTTCATGCCCTAGCTCTGAAAATTTTGCATGCTCTGATATTCTTTCTACACTTTGGTGATTCATTAATGGTGAGATCGTGAGTTCTTTTCATGCATTGAAATTGCATGAATTAACTCTACACCATATTTACTCTTAGTAAGTGTTACCTCCAAATTGCACCCAGATTTGAATCCTGTCCGTAGATTTTCATCAGATCGAATGGCTTTAATTTAAAAAGCAACAAGCTTTATGGCTTTAAAAAAAAGGCCACATGTCGCAATACCGCTTACTAGCATTCTTTAAATTTCTTGCACCTTAGAATTGTGGGGAAGCGCCACTTGTTGATGAAGATAAGATCAACGATCAAATAGGTTTACAATTGAACAAAGTCCAGTTAGCTATGCTGACCAATAGGAAGCCGTTATATGAGTTTGTGCTTCCTAACAACTTCCACGCCAGCGAGTCCCATATCTTCTTCTGAGTGAACAAGTGCTTGACATCATTCCTTCCACGTGTCAAGCTGGTGCATTCTCACTTTCCTTATTGGATGAGCATTTTCAAATCGTAGGCCTACGCTAACCCTTGATCTTTAAAAGATCTATCGTTGCGGTATGTGCAGGATCATGGTGTGCCAAAAAGTGGCGATGTGAAAAAAAATAGAGTTTGAAAATGTCTAAAAGCACTTCAAAATCTACTTTGACTTTTTCTCACCTATCCAGGCACCAAACTTGGAAAAGTAAGTTGAACCTTATCAAATATCCGATTTGATATCAAATACCTAATATTATCGGATATCCAATAACCCACACAATAATATTATAATAATATTATAATTATAATTATTATACTATAATATAATAATATTATTATATTATTATATTAATATAAAAATATTACATTATAATAGTATAATATATTATTTAAAATTATATTATATAATAATATTATTATTATTATACTATAATATAATATTTTATATTATAATATATAGTAATGTAATATAATATATATATAATATAATATAATATAATGTAATGTAATAATAATAAAAGTAACATATTATATTATAATATAATATATACAAATATAATATATAATATAATGTAATATAATATATATATGTAATATAATATATATATATAATATAATATAATAATAATAATGTAATATATTATAATATAATATATAATTAAAAAGTAGTATATTATAATTATTATATAATATATGCACAAAATATCGAATATCTGATATAATATCAAATATTTGATATTTGTGCTATTACATTAAAAAAACACAAACCCACGGGGCCCTTATTTCACATTTGTTGGGGCTAGTTTTTAGCACGACGATCGGACATACGATATAGAATCGAATATCATATATTAAGTATTTTTTTTTAAAAAAATCATTTTAACCTAAATTCAATAGATTTTAGCATGATTTTGTTTGTTTTAGCTGAATCTAGGGTTTTTTTGAAAAAAAATGGTTAAAATTAAGGTTTTTTTAAATATATATTACGTTTTTCAATTCAATAGGAATGGCTGATCAAAATGATGAGATTGAGGCAGGGAATAATATTCCTCGAAACCCCCCACCAAATGATCTAGTACCCCAACAAAATTGTCCACCAAATGATCCTCTACCTCCTCAAAACCCTCCTCAAATCGAGGATTTGATAAATGAAAATCTCACCGAGTTGAGAGGTTTCCATAAAACATATAATAATGTACCAGCATTGGCTCCTATGTTATCCACGTTAAACACCATAATGGATAACATTGAAACCCTTACGAACCACCAAATGCTGCTCTTCGTTGGTGAGATGAAATGCATGAGATGTTTGATGATGGTTTTGATTATGATAAGGTTGAGGTTGCAGCCCTCAATATAACCAAAGACGATTTGGCTAGCCTTTTTGCGAACCCGAAAATGGGTTTATCAATCGATCCAAAAAAATCCAAACTATCAATTAAATGGTGCATAAATGATGCCATACGTGCAAACTTTTGGGATCGTTGGTGGATGGTCTTTGGTATCCCTCCACATGGAAATTTAGACATACCATTTTACTTCCTTAGAAAATTATATGCAGAATTTGTGTTGAAACTTAAAGTGAACTATTGGAGCATGAAGCCCAACATGGGCATAGGACTAGGAGCTCCTCAGGATAGACCCTCTTCCCAATAGAAGAAAGCTAGCACTTTTGTCCCCCCCACTGATATATCCCCCCCTTCTCAAGTGCAACATCCAAAAATTATGGTAGAGGCTAGCTCTTAGACCATCAGAGCCATTCATAAGCTGAGTAACCTAATGATATCTTAGGCTAGGTCAGTCCTGCCTCCTCATGTTGATGACACTGGTGCCAATTCATCATCGGCTAGCTCATCACACATTTGTGTGCCTCATACTTGCATTAGGTGCAAGAATATTTGCTTGGGTCCCATAGGTGATCTTCCTAAGTAACATTTTGTATTAGACAATGATACACCAGACACATACATAGAGGCTACGGACCCTGATGTGAGAGAGGAGGGGAATGCAGAGGCATGGACTCCTTCGGTGTTGGTATGTGTATACATTTTTTTGTTATGACATATGTGATTTAAAGTTAATTTTTATAATAGAGTAATTTTAATTATTAAGCCATACTAACTTTTACATGTATGTGATCTTCATTCATGTTTAGTTGATGACTAAGGAGGAGCTCAGACAGATTGATGATGCCACGCTCTCGTCCATTTAATTTGGCCTTGAGACATCTACGATACATTATGTTGTGTTCGCATTTTTTAATTTTTATTTTGATATTGTAGCATATATGGTTACTAATCTTTCTTTTATCTTGCAGGTACCACCTGTCCTAAGGAGACAAAGTGTGGGGGGTGAGCCAGCATGCATTAACAAAGGAAAGGTAATTAGGTGCTTTCTATTTGATTAAATATCGATGCATTCTTGTAAAATATTTTTGGTAATCCCATTTAATTGCATTCTTTATTGTATATAAGGTGTGGCTACTAGCGATGAGCCTATATAGATTTTGCGTTGTAGACCATTAGGGATTTCCATTTGCACTGAGAGCCCCATTGTCTGTATAAGTATCATTTATTTTTTATTATCATTATCTTCATAAATAAATTCAAAAACTGATTTTCGTGATATTAACAACTACTATTTTGTATCTCACAGAAGACTCCTAGTGCACATGAGGTCCGACAGGAGAGTTATGTAGATTTGATGACATGGCCACTCTCTAATGAGGAGGAACCTACAATAGTAAGTTGTAGTTTGAATTCATGATTAAATATGTTATAAATTTAGCATGCTATGAATTATAATGTTATAGTTTAAATTGTAGATTCATCTAACAAATGTATTTGAACATATACAACCCACAATCAGAGAGGGACAAGCATTGTTGAGGGCATATAAGAGGACTCTTGACCAGTGCAGGAGGTCAACAAGAGAGGTATTTATTATGAAATTTTGATAGTATAAATCTTCATTACAAAAAATATTATTATGCATTTGAGTAATTCAATGTTACATACAAAGAATCATATAAATTTAGTAATCTAACTTTGGGTTTTCCTTTGTTTCTTATGTAGGAGGCATCTAATCCACCTAGTGTAGTGAAGAGGCTACATTTTGATCATCCACCAGCACCCTAGGATAGTATAGTTGTCTTAGGATGTATCATGAGACATTTGAGATGGCATGTGTGACATTGTATACAGAAACATTGATATTATACACACTCTGATGGCATGATCAGCCACATTTTGTCTATGAATCTATGTATTTTGATATATATTTGAGTACTTTGTCTATGGATACATGATCTTTGATATACATTAGTGTAAAATTTTATCTATGGATACATGTATTTTAATATATATTTTTGTCATTTATGTGCACAATGATATACATATTAATTTAGTATCTAGTATTGTTTAATTTATCGTGGATCATGTATATTGTGCATGTTTATGGAATATCATTAATTTTGATTATGTTTTTTATATTCGATTCAAATGCAATAACTTTTGAACAACATTTTAACAACCTTTATTATCAAATTTAGATGCAATGTATAATTTGAAGTGCTATCATGACATAAACACACTTGTTAACCTCCTACACAAGGTTCAGATAACCCCAAATCTGATTTTAAACTCCACCTTCAACCTTGAAACTAATTCGTGGCTTCAAATCTAATCTCAACATAGTTAAGGACTCCACTCCTCAACCATGGATTCTATTCCCAACCACCAAGTCATTCATAGATTCATAATCTTTGATAAGTAGCACTTCACTTTGTTACTATCCTCATACTACAACTTTTCAATTTCAACATAACCTCAAAATATCTCTACTTAAGAGACTTGATTGGATAATTCATCGATAGCCCTCATGAGCTTTAACTTATTTTAGGCCTCAGCATCACCATCCTATACCATTCAACAATTCATTGATAGCCCTCACGAGCTTTGAGTTATGACCCTCAAAATATCAACCTCAAAATACACTTAGAGCACCTTGGAGACTCGTCGGTACGGGGTGGCCGCGAACGATGGATGGTCTTCATGGATGGAACAAGGGTATCACTAAGGTTCACCCGCCCACTAAGAGCTAATGGTGCTAACAATTTGATGCCAAGATTAGTTGTTTCAAAGTTACGTTGTCGTGCACCTATGAACTGAGGCACACTGCGAGTTTTGGCATCAAGCGAGATCATTGTGTCGAATCCAAATGGAATGTGATCTCTCAAAAATGAGATAGGTTATTTTAGGTCTCAGCATCACCATCCTGTAGCATTTGATAGTTCATCAATAGTCCTCACGAGATCTGAGTTATGACCCTCGGAAGATCCACCTTGAAATGCACTTAAAGAACCTTGGAGACTCCTTGGTACGAGGTGGCTGCAGATGATGAATGGTCTCTGTGGCCAGAACAAGGGTGTGACTAGGGTTCACCCGCCCACTCGAAGCTAATGGTGCTAATGATTCGATGCCAACATCAACGGTTTCAAATTTACACTGTGGTGCACCTATGAACTAAGGCACACTATGAGTTTAGGCATCGAGCGAGATCGTTGTGCCGAATCCAAACAGAATGTGATCTCTCAAAAATGAGATAGTTTATTTTAGGCCTTAGCATCATCATCCTGTAGCATTTGACAGTTCATCAATAACCCTCACGAGCTCTGAGTTATGACCCTCAAAAGATTGACTTTGAAATGCACTTAGAGCACCTTGGAGACTCCTCAGTACAGGATGGCTGCGAACAATAGATGGTCTCTGTGGCTAGAACAAGGGTGTGACTAGGGTTCACTTGGTCACCTGGAGCTAATGGCTCTGAAAATTTGATGCCAAGATCACCGATTTCAAAGTTACGTTGTGGTGCACCTATGAACTGAAGCACACTACAAGTTTTGGCATCAAGTGAGATCATTGTGCTGAATCCAAATGGAATGTGATCTCTCAAAAATGAGAAAAGTTATTTTAGGCCTTAGCATCACTACCCTATAGCATTTTATAGTTCATCAATAGACCTCACGAGCTCCAAGTTATGACCCTCGAAAGATTAACCTCGAAATGCACTTAGAGCACATTGGAGACTCCTCGGTATGGAGTGACTGCGAACAATGGATGGTCTCCATGGCCGAAATAATGGTGTGACTAGGGTTCACCTACCCACCTGGAGCTAATGGTGCTGACAATTTGATGCCAAAATTAGTGGTTTGAAAGTTATGTTGTGGTGCACCTATGAACTGAGGCACACTGAAAATTTTTGCATCAAGTGAGATCGTTGTGCCAAATCCAAACGGAATGTGATCTCTCAAAAATGAGATAGATTATTTTAGGCCTTAACATCATCGTCCTGTACCATTTGACATTTCATCGATAGTCCTCACGAGCTCCAAGTTATGACGCTTGGAAAATCGACCTCGAAATGGACTTAGAGCACCTTGGAGACTCCTTAGTATGGGGTGGCCGTGGATGATGGATGGTCTCTGTGGCTAGAACAAGGGTGAGACTAGGGCTCACCCACCCACCCGAAGCTAATGAAACTAATGATTCGATGCCAAGATCAGTGGTTTCAAAGTTACGCTGTGGTGGACCTATGAACTAAGGCACACTGCAAGTTTTGGCATCGAGCGAGATCGATGTGTCGAATCTAAATGAAAGGTGATCTCTCAAAAATGAGATAGGTTATTTTAGACCTTAGCATCACCATCCTATAGAATTCAAAATTTCATTGATAGCCCTCACGAGCTCTAGGTTATGACCGTTGGAAGATTGACCTCGAAATGCACTTAGAACACCTTGAACTCCTCGGTACAATGTGGTCGTGGACAATGGATGGTCTCTATGGCCGAAACAAGGGTGTCACTAGGTTCACTCACCCACCCAGAGCTAATGGAACTGATGATTTGTGCCAAGATCAGTGGTTTCAAAGTTACGCTGTGGTGCACTTATGAACTAAGGAAAACTGCAAGTTTTGGCATCGAGCGAGATCATTGTGCCGAATCCAAATAGAATGTAATCTCTCAAAAATGAGATAGGTTATTTTAGGCCTCAATATCACCGTCCTTTAGTATTTGACAGTTCATCGATAACCCTCATGAGCTATGAGTTATGACCCTCAGAAGATCGACCTCAAAATGCACTTAGAGCACCTTGGAAACTCCTTGGTACGGGGTAGCCGCAGATGATGGATGGTTTCCATGGCTAGAAGAAGGGTGTCACTAGGATTCACCCACCCACCTAGAGCTAATGGCACTAATGATTCAATGCCAAGATCAACAGTTTCAAAGTTAAGTTGTGGTACACCTATGAACTGAGGCACACTACAAGTTTTGGCATCGAGAGAGATTGTTGTGCCAAATCCAAATGGAATGTGATCTCTCCAAAATAAGATAGGTTATTTTAGGTCTCAGCATCACCTTCCTATAGCATTCGATAGTTCATCAATAGTCCTCACAAGCTTCGAGTTATGACCTTCGAAAAATTGACCTCGAAATGCACTTAGAGCACCTTGGAGATTCCTCAGTACGGGGTGGCCATGGACAATGGATAGTCTCTATGGCTGGAACAAGGGTGTCACTAGGGTTCACTCGCCTACTTGGAGCTAATGGCACTAACGATTCGAACAGTTCTAGCCATTAGGAGTTAGATTTTGAAAAGTTGTCAAGAAAATTGCAAAAGTTTTTATTGGAAATTTGTTTGCAAATGGACTCTACAAACTCCTAGGGACCCTAATAATGTTCTAAACATCTAGACTTACCTAAAAAAACATGGAATTTACCAAAAATTCACTTTATTGGACCAATTGATGGCCAAGGCTTATAGTTGTACCATGGGGTCTTGTGTCCATTACAAATGTGGATGGTCACAGGGAGATCATTAGATCTATCCCTAGACTTTATTACATCAAGAAAAGAAAAATGATTAGGTGCTTTGCACTAGTGTTCCATGTGTTGATGTGATAAAAAAGTGCATAGAATGGTTAGTGATTATGCATACCTCATGTATGCATTACTTGATTTATTTATTTTTGATGAGATGTGATTGGTATGTGATCGATTAACAAGCTTTCTTAGCATGAGAATTGTTGGATAACCAATCCATTTTACTACTAATTCAAATGGGTGTGCCTAGGGGCTCAACATGTTTGGGTGATATTGAATCCACACAAAAATCACTTGCTCTTCTAGAGATGCTAAATGGTGTATTCAAAGGGACTAGCATTCTTTAATATTATAGAATTTCATTTTTGTGTGTTTTTAAGGATATACATTTGGAAACATGTCATATGTTCTTGAAAATTCTTTTTATGAGATGTAGTAGGTATGTGGATGATCAACAACCCTATATTTCATTAATGTTATTAGACTAAGAACTAGTTTTCCTCTCAATTGGAAGGCTGGGCCTAAGGGTTCAACAATAATGGGTGATGTTGAACCACCTTGGTGATGACTAGTTCATTTGGGGAGGCTAGAGACTACATGCAAAGAGATTCTTGTCAATTTTACTCTTGTTTCAAGGGGTGGGCCTAAGAGCTCTATGTCAAATAAGAAAAAAGCCAAACTTGTAATAAGATATCTGCAAGCAATTATCTTTCATATAGTTATAAATGCTCTTAAAATTGTCTTTATAGCCTTGTATCACATGCAAATATGATTTGCAAGAGCTTGTTCAATATCTTCCTCTTATAATTCCTTACAAAGAACCTACCAAAATACAAATTAGAATGTGCAACTAATTTATCCTGTCTTTTTCATTATTACAAAAATCATATACAAAAAAAGTTCACATTTTATATCATAATACATCATAAATCTTAGGAATTCTCCCCAACACCACCCCCCCCTCCCCACCTCTTCATGATGTACCTACATTCCAATATCATAAAAAAATTAGTAACTTATTGTATTAAACAAGATAATCATCAGCTCATTGAATCAATATGAAGAAAATAACATAAGAAGTAAATATACCTAGTCGAGTGTTCCAGTAGGGTCCTCTCTCTATTTTAGAGTCTCCAACAGGGCTTCATGATCAACATTAGTAATAGTAAAAAATCCTTTTACTTTTGATCTTCCTTGATGCTTCAACAACTTTACATTTTTTGCTATAATAAGATGCAAATATATAAGAATTATTTTGTGCTTCTGATAGTCTTCAAATGTAGGAATTTCGTTCCTTCTAAGCATGTATGTCCGCAGCCATGTTTTAGTGACAACCACTGAACCAGTAGGATATGTGAATCCATCATCATCTGTGATCAGTTGTTCGAGTTTTTGTTTACCTCTTACACAATGTGCTAACGAAATAATCAGATTTCTCATCATTCCCCTATGGTGCAACCAATGCAAAGACATGTCTTGGCTGAAGTAGATCTGATAGATGGTTATGCTCAAGTGAACTTTCTATGTCATCATTTCTGATAGAGGGTATGATAGAAAATGGAGTAAGATAATGTGGAGCCCATGTGTCCACCCACTCATTTGACTCATAGTGATCTCAATCACACTGAAAACAACTAGGAAAAAAGCAAGCTAGTTGTTGTGTCTAAATGATCCATGTACTAGAATCAGAGCTCCAGAATGAATGCATTTTTGATCAGTCTCTCACTATAGCATAATTTGATCTATCAACTATGGACCCTTCCTCAACCAACCAAAACAACCTACGTACCACTGAATCAAGAGTCCCCCCTTGTGATAATGCCAAACTACACCAATCAACAATGCTACGAGCAACAAGAAGCTTACTGCTGAAATCTTCAGTTGCTCCTTAACTAGAGCTCTCTTCACACATGCCCCTGCTCCATCATGTTCCCCTTTTCCATGGCCGAACTCAGAAAAACTCCAAATATGAGGCACCCCTCTCTCTATGTGCATCCTACACAACCAATAAAACATGCGAGCATTCTTGAATTGAGCTATACAGTTATCTAACCAAATGATATGTCTATGCATAGCAATTGCATGCTCATGTAAGAAATCAAAATAATTCTTGAAACAATGTTGCACAAACTCGTAAGAGTGAGATCTATCATCACTCATATAAAAATGATACTCTCTAATAATCTTTTGATTATCATCTGCACTATCAGGGGCATGTTTATATGTTATGTGAAAGAAAATAGCAATCTGAATGGAGTTGTAATACTGAGATTGTGTCTCATTTTGAGGTTGCAATGTGTAGTTCTCAGAAAAATCAACAACTAGTATAATAGTGCTAATGGGAAAATTCTCCTTACACAATCTAAATTGTTGATCCAACCACTAAGACCTGTGACTATGTCTTGCTTACTTGTAAAAAAGATTTTGCTTGAAATTTGAAATAAAACTAGCCACACTGATATCTTTTCTAACCAATTCACATCTAGAGCTCTCACCCCAACTCTTCAATGTGTATTTCACCATTTCATATACCTTTTTTTTCACTATTTTCTTTCCAAGATCTTGTTTGCACCCCTCATAGAAACATGTGTAAAACTTGGATAAGCCACCACATTCTAAACACTTCTCATTTAAGCAAGCATTTATATAAAAGAAACAACCATCAACTCTGCAACATAAAAGTTGATCTAGCAAGTCTCTTGATGATTTTGAAAGCCCACTAGCACCACAATCCTCCAACATTTCTTTACTATACAAAGTAGAATGGATGGAGCATAATAGTTCATGGTGCATAGAAAATTCAATATGATATTTGCAACAACATGTTTTTCAAATTTTGAGTGGCACACAATAAAATAGCTTCAAAATTTCAAAAGCCCTTTGTGATATATGAAGACTTGGATGACTCTCTCTAAATTGTTTGAGCAACATAGTTTGACTTACCTCCAAATAGTGTTTAGGATGTGGCATGCAATCTCTGATGTCAATTCTCAACTTTAACATGTCTTTAGCATTGGGTGATACTCGTGAGCTAGAGTGCCAAAATTGTGTAATTTCTTCCTTCACATCATCGGATAGCTTCTTATCAAAACATGGAAGTCTCCCACCAAATGACCATGTTTCATTTTGAAGAGGATAATCAATTTTCTCTCATCAACTAAGTGCTCTTCTCAAAGAGGTATGATTTAGATTCAAATCAATACAAGTTTGTCTCATATATCTACCCTTTCTCAAATGATGACTTACCAAAGATGTTGTAATAACCCTTCAAGCAGCTCTGTTATCCTTCTCCGTGCTATTTTTTCCAATGCTATTCAAAGCATTAAAAAAATTCTTCACAATAATGGCATTTCTTTCCAACTTTTTATTGACATGAATCTTCAATTTGGAAAGCATAGGTCCCATCTTTTGCATCTTTAATAAGTGCACAAAAAGCTGACATTGCTCTACCACTGTCTTGTTGCCGAAAAACATCTTATATAGCCTTGAAGCCCATAATCGAATGGATCTTTCTGATTTTTTTCCTTTCAAACTAGTAATAATCGTTTCATCAATTTTAATTATCCATTTTGGTGTTTTAGAACCTTCATATTGATTATAATTAGGAGATATGTAAGGTTCTTATGCATTAGGTTCCTGTGCATTGTCATGTTCGACATGGTCAATTATGCAATTTGGATTATGACTTGGTAGCATTTTGTCCTCAAAATTTTCATTCTCTAGATTTTCAATTCTGGCATTATCGTTTTCAATAGGTACATTTTCATTCCCCAATTGTACATATTCATTATCTGACTCTATGATTTCACCTTTAACTAATTCATCATCAACTTGACTAATATTTAACATACCTTGTCTTTTTCTTCGGTGTTCCATTTTGTCCCTTTCCCTATATGCCATAATGTCTTCATTGGATACCTTCTTTTTGCATTTAGCCTTTTGATGACTGTTGTTCCCATTCAAATGACAACATCAGACAGCTAGGGTTATATTTTCAAACTTTTTTTGATTGGTTGGGCCCCAAAACGTGATTTTTTGTAAACCTCGTGAAAAAAAACCTCAAAAAGTGATGTTGTCAGGTCTGCAAGGACAGGGAATATGTTGGCAAATGATGCCAGTAATATCGAATATCCGATATGCCCCCTAAAAGATTTTGGAGGGAAAATTAAATATTTGAATTATAGTTTATGACTTATCAATTATTTGAGTTTTATATATATATATATATATATATATATATATAACGTAACATTAAGATATAACATATAATCTATTAATATATAATAATATATTATGTTTTCCCTATTATAATCTATAAATATAATATATATTATTATATTATATTATTATTATTAATTTTCCTATATTTTTATTAACTATAATAATTTTATATATATATATATATAATATTAATATTTATTATTATTATTATTATCTATAATATATTATTATTATTATGAACTATGTTATTAATATATAATAATATATTATTTTATTAGTATTATAATTCATAAATATAATATATATATATATATATATTAATATATATGTCCTTAGGGGTCCTAGGACCCCTAGGGACATATTAGAATGCTTCATATAGGTCAAAGGGGGTCATAGGGTGACCTATGACCCCCTTTGACCCATTAAATGATGACATATGTCCCTAGAGGTCCTAAGACCCCTAGGGACATATTAGAATGCTTCGTATGGGTCAAAGGGGGTCATAGGGTGACCTACGACCCCCTTCCACTGATTACATGATGACATATGTCCCTAGGGGTCCTAGGACCCCTAGGGACATATTAGAATCATTTGTATAAGTTGAAGGGGGTCATAGGGTGACCTATGACCCCCTTCGACCCATTACATGACGACATATGTCCCTAGGGGTCCTAGGACACCTAGGGACATATTATAATCTTTCGTATGGGTTGTATGGGGTCACAGTTTGACCTATAACCCCCTTCGATCCATTACATGATGACATATGTCCCTAGGGGTCTCAGGACCCATAGGAACATATTAGAATGCTTCTTATGGGTCGAAAGGGGTCATAGGTTGACCTCTGACCCCCTTTGACACATTAAATGATGGCATATGTCCCTAGGGGTCCTAGGACCCCTAGGGACATATTAGAATCCTTCGTATGGGTTGAAGGGGGTCATAGGGTGACCCATGACACCTTTCGACCCATTACATGATGACATATGTCGCTAGGGGTCCTAGGACCCCTAGGGACATATTAGAATCCTTCGTATGGGTCAAAGGGGGTCATAGGGTGACCTATGACCCCCTTCAACACATTAAATGATGACATATGGCCCTAGGGGTCCTAGGACCCCTAAGGACATATTAGAATCTTTTGTATGGGTCGAACGAGGTCATAGGGTGACTTATGACCCACTTCGACCCAACCTATGACCCCCGTCAACTCATACAAAGGATTCTAATATGTCCCTATGGGTTCGTATGGGTCGAAGGGGGTCATAGGGTGACCTATGACCACCTTCAACCCATTACATGATGACATATGTCCCTAGGGGTCGAAGGGGGTCATAGGGTAACCTATGACCCCCTTCAACCCATTACATGATGACATATGTCCATAGGGGTACCCGTAGGGACATATTAGAATGCTTTGTATGGGTCGAAGGGGGCCAAAGGTTGACCTATGACTCCCTTCGACCCATTTCATCATGACATATGTCCATAGGGGTCCTAGGACCCCTGGGGACATATTAGAATGCTTCGTATGGGTTGAAGGGGGTCATATGTCAACCTATGACCCTCTTCGACCCATTACATAACAACATATGTCCCTAAGGGTCTTAAGGACATATAAGAATGCTTCGTATGGGTCGAAGGGGGTCATAGGTTGACCTATGACCCCCTTTGACCCATTACATGACAACATATGTTTGTAAGGGTCCTAGGACCCCTAGGAACATATTAAAATCTTTCGTATGGATCGAAGGGGGTCATAAGTTGACCTATGACACCCTTTGACCTATTACATGATGACATATGTCTGTAGGGGTCGTAGGACCCCAAGGGACATATTAGAATCTTTCATATGGGTCGAAGGGGGTCATAGGGTGACCTATGACCCCTTTTAACCCATTACATGAAGACATATGTCCCTAGGGGTCCTAGGACCCACAGGAAAATATTAGAATCCTTCGTACGGGTTGCCTTATGACCCTCTTTGACCCATTACATGATGACATGTCCCTAGGGGTCCTAGAACAACTAGGGACATAATAGAATGTTTCATATGAGTCGAAGGGGGTTATAAGTAGACCTATGACCCCCTTTGACCCATTACATGACGACATATGTCCCTAGGGGTCCTAGGACCCCCTCCAACCCATTGCATCACAACATATGTCTGTAGGGGTCCTAGGACCCCTAAGGACATATTAGAATCGTTCGTATGGGTCGAAGGGTGTCATAGGGTGACCTATGACCCCCTTCGACCTATTATATGACAACATATGTCCCCAAGGATCCTAGGACCCATAGGGACATATTAGAATCCTTCATATGGGTCGAAGAGGGTTATAGGGTGACCTATGACCACCTCAACCCGTTACATGATGACATATATTCCTAGGGGTCCTAGTACGGGTCTTAGGAGCCCTAGGGACATATTAGAATCCTTTGTATGGGTCAAGGGGCCCTATGACCCCCTTCGATCATTTACATGATGACATATGTCCTAAGGGGTATTAGAATCCTTCGTATGGGTCAAAAGGGGTCATAGGTCACCCATTACATGCTGACATATGTCCCTAGGACCCCTAGGGATATAGTAGAATCCTTCGTATGGGTCGAAGGCTCTATGACCCCCTTTGATGCATTACATGATGACATATGTTTCTATGGGTCTTAGGACCCCTAGGGACATATTAGAATCCTTTGTATGGGTCAAAGGGGGTCATAGGTTAACCTATGACCCCTTTTGACCAACTAAATGACAAATGTCCCTAGGGGTCCTAGGACCCCTAGGGACATATTAGAATCCTTCGTGTGGGTCGAAGGGGGTCATAGGGTGACCTATGATCCCCTTTGACCAATTACATGACAACATATGTCGCTAGGAGTCCTAGGACCCCTAAGGACATATTAGAATCCTTCGCATGGGTCGAAAGAACATAGGTTGACCTATGACCCCCTTCGACCCATTACATGACAACATATGTCCCTAGGGGAGGACCCCTAGGAACATATTAGACTGTTTTGTATGGGTCGAAGGGGGGCATAGGTCCTTCAACCCATTACATGACGACATATGTCCTTAAGGGTCCTAGGACTCCTAGGGATATATTAGAATTCTTTGTATGGGTCAAGGGGGTCATAGGTTGATCTATGACCCCCTTTGACCTATTACATGATGACATATGTCCGTAGCAATCTTAGGACCCTTAAGGACATATTAGAATGCTTCATATGGGTCGAAGGAGGTCATAGGTCCCCTTCGACCCATTACATGACGACATATGTCTGTAGGGGTCCTAGGACTCCTAGGGACTTATTAGAATGCTTCGTATGGGTCAAAGGGGGTCATAGGTTGATCTATGACGACCTTCGACCCATTACATGATGGCATATGTCCTTAGGAGTCTTAGGACCCCTAGGGACATATTAGAATGCTTTGTATGGGTCAAAGAGGGTCATAGGTTGACCTATTAATGCCTTCGACCCATTACATGATGGCATATGTCCTTAGGGGTCCTAGGACCCCTAGGGACATATTAGAATACTTCGTATGGGTCGAAGGGGGTGATAGGTTGACCTATGACCCCCTTTGACCCATTACATGATGACATGTGTTCGTAGGGGTCGTATGACCCCTAGGGACATATTAAAATGCTTCGTATAGGTCGAAGGGGGTCATAGGTTGAGTTATGACCCCCTTCAACTCATTACATGATGACATATGTCCGTAGGGGTCCTAGGACCCCTAGGGACATATTAGAATCTTTCGTATGTGTCAAAAGGTGTCACAAGGTGACCTATGACCCCCTTCGACCCATTACATGACGACATATGTCCCTACGGGTCCTAAGACCCCTAGGGACATATTAGAATGCTTTGTATGAGTCGAAGGGGGTCATAGGGTGACCTATGACCCCCTTCGACCCATTACATGATGAGATATGTCCCTAGGGGTCCTAGGGCCCCTAAGGACATATTATAATCCTTTGTATGGGTTGAAGGGGGTCATAGGGTGACCTATGATCCCCTTCGACCCATTACATGATGACATATGTCCCTAGGTGTCCTATGACCCCTAGGGACATATTAGAATCTTTCATATGGGTTGGAGGGGTTCATAGGTTGACCTATAACCCCCTTCGACCCATTACGTGATGACAATGTCCTTAGGGGTCCTAGGACCCCCTTCGACCCATTACATGACCACATATTTTCCTAGGGGTCCTAGGACCCCTAGGGACATATTAGAATCCTTCGTATGGGTTGAAGGGGGTGATAGGGTGACCTATGACCCACTTCGACCCATTACATGATGACATATGTCCATAGGGGTCCTAGAACCCCTAGGGACATATTAGAATTCTTCGTATGGGTATGACCCCCTTCGACCCATTGCATGACAACATATGTCCCTAGTGGTCCTAAGACCACTAGGGACATATTAGAATATTTTGTATGGGTCAAACAGGGTCATAGGTTGACCTATGACCCTCTTCGACTCATTACATGACCACATATGTCCCTACAGGTCCTAGGTCCCCTAGGGACATATTAGAATGCTTTGTATGGGTCGAGGGGGGTGACCTATAACTCGCTTCGACCCATTACATGACAACATATATCCTTAGGGGTCCTACGACCGCTATGGACATATTAGAATTCTTTGTATGGGTCGAAGGGGGTCATAGGGTGACCTATGATCCCCTTCGACCCATTAAATGATGACATATGTCCCTAGTGGTCCTAGGACCCCTAAGGACATATTACAATCCTTTGTATGGGTCGAAGGGGGTCATAGGTCAACCTATGACCCCCTTCGACCAATTAAATGATGACATATGTCCCTAGGGGACCCCTAGGGACATATTCAAATCTTTCATATGGGTCAAAGGGGGTCATAGGGTGACCTATGACCCCCTTTGACCCATTAAATGACGACATATGTCCCTAGGGGTCCTAGGACCCATAGGGACATATTAGAATCCTTCGTATGGGTGGAAGGGGGTCATAGCTTGACCTGTGACCCCCTTCGACCCATTAAATGATGACATATGTCCCTAGGGGTTCTATGACCCCTAGGGACATATTAGAGTGTTTCATATGAGTCGAAGGGGGTCATAGGTTGACCTATGACCCCCTTCGACTCATTAAATGATGACGTATGTCCCTAAGCGTCCTAGGACCCCTAGGAACATATTAGAATGCTTGATATGGGTCGAAGGGTTTCATAGGTTGACCTATGACCCCCTTTGACCCATTACATGATGACATATGTCCTTAAGGCTCCTATGACCCCTAGAAACATATTAGAATCATTCATATGGGTCGAAGGGGGTCATAGGGTGACCTGTGACCGTCTTCGACCTATTACATGTTGACATATGTCCTTAGGGGTCCTAGGACGCCTAGTTATATATTAGAATCATTCATATGGGTTGAAAGGGGTCATAGGTTCAACCCATTACATGACAACACATGTCCCTAGGGGTCCTAGAACCCCTAGTGACATATTAGAATCCTTCGTATGGGTTGAAAGAGGTCATAGGTTGACCTATGACCCACTTCGACCACTTAAATAATGACATATGTCCCTAGGGGTCTTGGGGACATATTATAATGCTTCATATGGGTCGAAGGGGGTGATAGGTTGACCTATGACTAAGACCCCTAGGGACATATTATAATGCTTCATATGGGTCGAAGGAGGTGATAGGTTGACCTATGACCCCGTTCGACCCATTACATGATGATATATGTCCCTAGGGGTCCTAAGAACCTTAGGGACATATTAGAATCATTCATATGGTTCGAAGGGGGTCATAGGTCCCTTCGACCCATTACATGATGACATATGTTCCTAGGGGTCTTAAGATGCCTAGGGACATATTAAATTGTTTTGTATGGGTTGAAGGGGGTCATAGGTTGAGCCGCTTCGACCCATTACATGATGACATATGTTCGTAGGGGTCCTAGGACCCCCAAGAACATATTAGAATGCTTCAGATGGGTCAAAGGGACAATATTATATTTAATACTTATATTATATTGTATATTTTAATATGATAATAGTATATTATTAGATTATATAACAATAATAATCATATATGTTACTAGATTATAGATTTTATAATAGTAATAACAATATATATTATTATATAGAATAACTTTTTCATATAATACCACTGTATATATTTAATAATAATATATATCATATATATCACGATATTATATTTATAACTATATTATATTTAATAATAATCATCATACATATTACTATAATGTAATAATAATTATAATAATAATATTAATGTTCACACATTCACGAAATATATTTTCCTTTAAAATTGTCTAAAGTTATTCTCTTAAATTTGTCTCCCTCCAAATTTAAAATTTAAAACAACTTTCCTTTTGAAATTTCCCACCAAAAATGAGTTTGAAATTACCGTGGCTAATCGGATATCTAATCAGACCTCGTATTTACCAAGCCTACCCAGTCAACCCAATAAATTTGTTTGAGGAGGGTTTCAGTGACACTCAGACTTCGAGTAGCCATCTGACAATGTTATTTTGATCAAAATTTACTAAAACAAAAAGGGTTTTTTAATATCACTCTCGAGATTCCATCAATATATTTTTTATCAAATTCTGAGTTCAATAAGTATTTATTAGTTAATTTTCAATGAAGATTATTGTAAAGTGTTGATTGACATATTGATTGAAAAATAGCTATAACTTTCAAACAGTATAACATTTTTTAAATCTAAAAATTGCACCACATTCTATGCTTTGCCTAGTATAAGAAATTTTTAAAAAAAAAAAAAAAAAAAAATTGGTAAAATTTTCGATTAGTTAAGGTGGTCAGACATGGGAGTTTTTTTTGCCAAAATTTTTTAGGTAGAAAATTCATATTTAATTATTTATTTGGAATAAAAATACCGAAAAATATGTGTCACATCCGAGCATGAGTCTACTTTTTATATCTATAATTATATTAAAAATTTATTATTATTTGATTTTGATTAAGGTGGTCAGATATACACCTACTTTTTATTTTCGCCCTGAAACTTTTGTAGTACTGCATTAAAATCCCAACTTTTGACCAATCAATTATTTTTTTCTCCTGATAAGGCCTAGGCCTAGTAGTTTAGAAACTTCATTCAATTTCCTATAGATTATTTTCTTACAACATTTTGATATAAAGTCCATAACCACTTTAAAATTATGTGTCAAGTTGACATAACCTTGATTTGGTGATTTTTCACTGCCACTTAAGGCCATAGTTTAGTACACCATGATCCTACACATACCCATTGATAAAGCTTCGCTCCCATCTAACAGACAAACTTCTTCAATGGCACATCTAACAGTACATATCAGCAATCATTTTACAGCATGGCACACCACAACACACACTAGAGATTCTCGACCCCACCTTGCTATGTGTCAAAAAACCATTGTTTTCTTTATTTATCTTTTGTCCAACTTGAAAATGTAGGCTTGCGCTAGCCTTTGATCTTTGATAGATCAATGGCCATAGAATCATGTGTCTTAACTACCACATTGGCTGAATTGATGAATAAAATACTTCCCTCTAGTCCAACTCATCTGACACTTGCCATGGAAGACATCTCAATCATCATCCTTGGAAACAGTGAGCCCATGCTGTTAGACTGCGCTATGTGTCCTATTTATGCATCCTCGCATTATTTAATTCTTGAGCATCTCCTTCTTGTGGGAAAGCGCTAGCCCTTGATTTAAATGAAATCAATGGTTGACGAATCTTGGTGATAAAGGAATACTTCTATTAGTAACTCAACCAATGACATTGCAAGAATTCCAGAATGTGCACGAAAAGTACCGAAAAGTTTGCAAAAGGCTCTAACAACTTATGACTCATTACAAACTTTACGGCTCACTGAGACTTAAAAAGGGCGAGGGCTACGTGTTATCAAAGTGCATGCCCACATTATTTTAAAAACTTGCATCTTGAAATTGTGGGCATGTGATGCCTGTTGATCTGAACAAGATCAACGATCATATAAAATTTGTATCACCAGAGGTATTTCTTAATAAAATGATCGAGCAATTTGCAAGCAAAGCATGACCACCTAAGGTTTAAACAAGATTTTAATGAAGTCATGCTTGCGCAAGCCCCTCCTTGGGGTAAAAGTAATATGCCTTAAGAGCATTTTTTGAAATATAATTTTTGAGGGTTTTAAAGACTAAGGTAAAATGTAATAAGGCATTAGGGTTTTCAAATTTAGGGTTTCTCAATTGATTGCTCTGAGGATAAACCTTGAGAAACTGATAAAATTCTAATGAACATAGAGACCAGTACATGAACTAGGGCAATCTAAGAATTTTGAGAAATACAACGAGAAAACCCTAAATTTCATGATATAATGACCACAAATGATTTTTCACCAATTTTTCAAATTTTTCTCTATATTGTGAAAAATCAGACCAACAGAATCATCATGTCCTTGAGGGATATGGAAGTGAGATATTTTTATAGTGTGTGTATATAAAAGGAAAATTCTGGACAAGCCAATTTTTTATTTGTCAAGTGATGCCCTACACAAGCTTTCAATGGATGGCTAGGTGATCATAGTGCTTTCAAGTTGGTTTTGGTAGATTAGATGTGCAGGAAAGTCCAATCTAAGTGTTGAATAAGGAGGATCAATGTGTGAGGAAGCTATGTGTGTTAGGAGAAGTTTCCAAGACAATATTTGCTAGAAGGTTTTCATTAGACCCTAGTAGATGCTAATAGGAACTTCTTGAAAACCTTATTTATAGGCACCAATAAGAAAAGTGGCACATGAAAAAGTTGAGAGCCTAAGACCTTGGAAATATTGAATTACTTCCAAAAGGGTATTAATATTGGTAAATTTTTCCCACCTTGTTAAGGGAAGTTTAGAGTTATAGTCAAAAAACCAAGTTTGGAGGCCTAATTTAACTAGGCCTAATTATGACAATTTTTCCAAAATTGAAGGAATTGATAGTGAAACCTATGGATTTTGATACTAGAAGTATAGTAGAAGTCCAAGATCTCTCAAGTTGAATCCCTCACTCCTTGTTGAAGGTATAATGTCTGAGTTTGATGAAATTGAGAGTCTGGAAGACAAGGTGAAAATGTCTCTAGGATGGATAAAAGTTGTGGAAACATTGATATAGTTGAATAATGAATTGTGGAGAATAAGATAGAAATCCTCTTAAGGTTAGGGTGACAGAGGGGGAACCCTAGTAGGCTAGGAGGGAAAGGTCTAGGTAAGTCCTTAGTGAAGAGAAGGGCTTGGATTAATTTAGTTACATCACTACGTCATTCTTGTAAATCATCAATGAAAAGTATAAAGCACCTTTCACCAGAGAATTATCTGGTTCTTGTATAAAAAATCCAATGTGTGTGCACAGTCTCCAATTTTATTGATGTATTAAAATTCTTTCCCAGAAATGAACTCTTCTTCTATTTTTTGATCATACGTTCCTTGGAAACTATGTTGTTAAACTTAACATGACAAAATATTTTATGCCATAACTAACTATCATCAAGTTTTTCAACCAAACATGTCATCTTAGTAGGTTAAATTTGAGAAATATTACCTCTAGTTCTTGTAGCTATTCCAATCAATTTACCATTTTTGTCTTTTATCACATTAGTCTTATCTATGAATAGTAACTTATAACCTTTATCAACAAGATGTCCAACACTCAAAAGGCTATGTTTCAATACATCAAAAAAATATACATCCTCTATGTTAGTTTTCCCATCAAGAATAATTAATATTTTCCCCTTAATAGGATAAGGTGCACTATTTCCACCTATAACTACTCCACCATCATAACTATTAAACTCAATAAAATTAATCATATCTCATATCATATGATGAGATTATCCAATATCTAATATCCAATCTGACTCTACATGTAATTCTAAAGCTTTCTCTTCTTTTACTTCTTTTTCAAGAATTTTTTCTTCAACAGAAAAAAATCCAATTTCATCATCCTCAATGTTACTTTCTAAGAAATTTATCATCTTAAAATCAAATTCATTAGATTCTATATCAACAAATAAGCAATCTTTTTTATTCTTTGACTCATAAGGCTTCCAAGATTTTGTGTTCTTTTGTGTTCTAGGATATTGAAATGAAAAATTACCAATCTCTTTGTAAGTCTTAAAATAAAAAGAATATCTTCTATTTTTGTAAGCAATGCAAGTCCTTCATCAATCTTCTTATTTTATTCTTGCTTAGTTGCTCATTCTCTAGTATAAACTCCACTTGTGCTTGCACTCATGGTTAATTTAGGTTCATCCTTTTGTTCACTAAAGGTTATCTTTGTTCTAGTTATTCCTTTTCTGTAGTTTTTCTTTGGTAACATTAGGTGAAATAGAAACAATATCTTCAATAGTTTCTAACTTGTTCTTATAAGGAGGTGGAAAAGATTTCATAATCTTCAACACAACATCAACTTTGGTGACAACTCAATCACAACTCTTAATTCCTACAACAATCTCAGATATTGTATTAATATATTTCCTTATTGATTCATCTTCCTACATCTTAGCACTAAAAAACATTTTTTTCCAACTCTGAAGTTTAAATTTCTTTGCAAACAGATCACCTACATTCAAACTTTGAAATTTAACCTAAAGAGCATGCACAAGTTGTAAACTGCTTAGTGCAACATATTATGATTATGGAAGAGTTGATAAATATGCTTCTCTGGCATACATGTTTCTAGATCTTTCTCCTTAATCACTAGCTTTCTTTACGTTGTGAGCATCTAGTAATAAACTAGCATACATAGCAAACGGATCTTCATTTTTTCTTTCTGATATTCATAGTTCTCTCCATCAAATGTCAAAATTTCTTCCTAAATGTATCCATTGATATCCTTAATCTATTAATCTTTTCCTTCAAGGACCTAAAGCTCTCATGCCAAATGTCAAAAGGTAAAGTCCATTGCTATAATTGAGTGGGAGTAATTAGTTACGAACTTTAAACAATCTTTATCAAAACTTGAACATATAATTAATGGATACAACAACCACACGACAATAACCTTACATAATGACACAACATATGTTAACGATGGAAATCCTTGATCATATGGAAAGACCTAGTGGGAATGGTGCCCACAACATGATGTACTAATACAGAAAGTTATTTGTGAAATGATAAAACCCTGCTAGGAGTCAATCAAATATAATTAGTACATATAGTCCATGTTAGGAAATGTTGAATACCTGCAAGAAGATTTCCATCTTTTTAGGAGCTACATCAACCCTCCTAGGAGTTGATAAGATGTCAACTAAATCCATTGTCCAAATATATCTGGAACTATTTTCACTAAATAATTAAGGATAACATATCCAAGAATGAACTCGCTAATACACAAGCTTATCTTTCCAACATGATTCCTTTGAGGTTCTCAACACATCATCACTATCATCCTTTACTCTAGTATCATCAAGTTCACATCCAAAGTTTGCATAACATCAATAGTAATACATACAACACATTGTCACACTTACAACAAAGGAAAACATCTTTTCTTTATACCAAGTCCTAAAACAACTAGTTGACTTAGCCTTGAGGCTATCCCAATGTACAATGAGTAATAGGACCATCATAAGATATCACAATTCAGTTCTACAAGATATTATACATATTCATCAAATACATAACACAATCGACCTAATAATGAACATACAATGTCTATTAAACACTTCAATGACCCTCATATAATGATGAACCAATCCTACTACCTCAAACACATAATCATGATCATGTTTATGACTAAAATATAATCCCACTCAACAAGCATTAGCCTCTCCAAAAAGCTACAACTCAAACATTAAGATACAGTTTCTTGTACATTGGTTTGTAACCAGTCTTCTAGAGAAATGGTGTAACTAATTCAAATCCTCGTATTTCTTTCCACGCACATAAACATGTCATAAATAAATATCCAACTATACTCTGCTAACTCTATTGAACATAACTTTGCTTCCTTTGACCATACTAAATGAAACTCTCTTTGTAATTATGATTTTTTTTTTCTTGAAAGCCAATATATCGACATCAGTGACAAATCGAGTCATGAATGCAACACATAAGAATGATAAGTCATCTCTCCCAACATGCTAACAATTTTTTGTTTAGGAATATTGTTAGTAATCACGCTAACAACATTATGCATATACAATCAAGAATCCTTGTATAGAAGGGAAGAATTGGAAGAGAGACTATTTATCTCCCCTCAATGTAAAATGCACATTTATGGTAGACTCTCTAGGCTCAATGTAGAGACCTTTTTGTGGCTATAAAAAAGATGCTTCTCCTCTTAAGAAGAAAATGTATGTTAATGTTTGAGTTGTATATGTAAACTCAAACTTACTCCAACATCTCTATAAGATATTACCATTTACTTCCTTTCTCAATTTAGAAGTTTAGGCAATATGGGCAAGAAACATTAAAGAAGACTAAAAATAAGGGAATAGAGGGAAAACAATAATAGACCTTGTTAATTGGGATAGAATGTGTTGTCCATTGAAACTAGGAGGCTTCAATACAAGCAAATCTACCTTACTATGTGCCTTTCCAATCACAATATTACACATTTCATAGTCAAAGTGAGTACCTAATCAAAATTTGTTCTAAATCAAATTTGAACACACATTCTTACTCACTTTTATTCTCATGTTAATGTAGAGATAATAAACAAATGGATGGTATGAGTATTAATCTCACTCTCAAACATTATGAAAGTGAGACATCAACCAGAGCTTTCACATTAAGATTAGTGTAAGAGACCTAGGAATAAAATTGATCATGTCCATTGAAAGACAAGTGGGGTAGATAGTATTTTATTTTCAGGGTGGAGTTGAAAAAGGAAGTGTCACATATAATCAATGATATATTCCAAAACACTAAAAGCATGACCTACTCTTCCACTAATTATGGGTTGGAATATTGATTTTTTTATATTCAACTAAAGTCAAATAACAATATCAATTTCTTAAGGCATTGTCTATTTGTCTAGTAATTTATCTATTTAATTAGTAATGGGATGAAGCCGACAAGAATTATTATTTATTGAGATTAATTACTATTATATATCAAGCTCAAGTTGACTCAAACCCATGAGCTATCAAATGAGAGACTCACAACTTATCATTATGTTGTAAGGTGATCACTCTATTAATGTACTAAACTATTCATTGCACTATTTAATGCTTTTTAGTTAAAAAAGTTAAGAAATTCCATGAATAACAATACAAATAAATTTGAACAAAATCATTTATATAGACTAAACATATTTTCACAATTAACTTAAATGGAATCATAAACACTTGTTCCAATAAAATCAAAATAATATACAATATTTTTTCAGCCAAGTATTATTTTATATATACGATCAAGTAAAAAACATGAATCCCCAAAATTCTAATGGTTTTGTACAATTAATTATGTGGATTAGATTATCCGACACGCACAATAATGAAAGAAACGGAAAGGGTGTCGTATGGTATAAGATTTATATAAAAATGAAAGCATACAACGATTAAAAACTAAGGAAATGTTACATGTATATAAATTTCTTTAACAATGGTAAATTATTAAGGATATTGCACCGTGCTCAGGCCACATACATGTGAACGAAAAGACTATAAGCTAAAGTAATTGCATAAAACGCACGTTAAATTTTTAAAATAAATGTAATAGGGATATGTTCTGTCATGCAATTATGGCGATTGGAGTGGTGCAAACATGACGATGACCAGAACAATCGGACTACAGTTTTTCCCGTGACTCGTTGACGTGTGCGCATTTGCAGGTCAGTGGAGGAAGCCAGTGATCAATAAGGAAGTGACAAATTTATATGTCAATAAAGATGCTTCGCCATAAGTGAAGTGAAAGCTCGACTTCCACCAAACCCACTTTCGTCTCGTGTGTCACCTCAGCTATCGTCTAAGACCCGGCTAAAGCAATTGAAGTGCCTTAGTCGTGAGTGTTTATCTGCCAGGCTATTAATTTAACTTTTCTTGTCAAAGTTTATTTAATTTTTAAAATTATCATTGTTAATTCGGATCGTAGTAGACGATGAATCATAAGACATTTCTTTCAAATCATGTACTTGGCGATTGCAATTTTTCCTATCTACAATCTAAATAGCTAAAGCTCCAGAGAATCCTCGAGGTCATTTAAAACCAATATAAATCGAAAATTCGAGGAAATCCGCTTTAATTTGGTAGGCCGTAAATCCGCTTTCATAAATTAAATGACGACATTGACTATGAACAAGTGGGAAATAATAATAGATTCTGATGCCATTCCAGTCTATGCAGTAACCCATTGACTAGACCTTGACAAAGGAGGCCCTCACGGGAAGATAGACATTAATCTTTTTATTAGTCCCTGGGATCTAATGTTTTCGATGGGCCCTGATTCATTTTTTCAATTATTTTTTTGGGCTCGGACGATGCCATATTGTAAAGTTCTAGGAGGCAGTATTTAAAAAAACAATTATGATATGGTTATTCTTAATTTCTGATTGGAGGAATCAAAAAATAGTAGTTTTCGAGCCTTTTCGGATTTAAAAAATAGAATAAATTTTGGCAGCAGATGGAACATGGGATAAAGATGCATTGATTACGGAGGAATCTATCACTACTTTCAAGGTCGTTTCATCTTAAAGCAAATATCTTTTGCCAGCTGAATGACTATATTTTTCCATCTAGGTTACGCCCATTAGTACAAGTGCGCATGTTTCCAGATAATGATCCCAGAACGCTTAGATTTAAGATAAAAAAATGTACTTGATATATGGTATGTTTCTAACACGGCACAGAGAAAACTTTGCGCAGTTCATCATGTGTTGTTCAGAAACTTATATTGTTAATTTCAATTAGATGCTGGAGTGCAAACTTACTAGGTCAAGAGAAGATAACGCTGTGTTTAATAGAATCCGTAGCAAGATATAAATAACCTTGCTTTGTTTACTGTGCGTCAAATGCAATCTACAATTATAAAAATTTCTTAAGTCAAATAAAATATATATTTTTAAATCTTTTATTTTGTAAAAAAATGTAATTGTTAATTATAAAATTACATTGATCCTTGAAATTACATTGATCTATCATATATAAAAATTACAATTTTCCTTTTGGTCAATTTTAAATGATTTAATAGCTGTTATCTAAATCATAGATTTAGAGTTTGCAAATTGAAAGATTCAATTCGTCAACTTCAACTTCAATAAAAATAAGTTTTCTGAAAGTACAATTATAAGATAAATTGTAGCCACAAATTCTATCTTTCCACTTGCACATTAAATATATCAATTTATATAAACTTTGTAGATAATTTTTTTTTCTTTACACATTAGCATAAATCATTTCAGAATATTCTTATTCAATAAATTGTAAAGATTGATAGAAGACCTAAAACCTATGAGAAATAGGCAGCAACTCAAGCTCCGACCAAGAGCTCTTGTTAAGTAGGAAAAAAGATGTTCAAAAGTAGTAGCTACTACATCTGCCTTGAGATGGACGTCAAGAGCGTCTCTCTTCTGCTTCTAGCCTTATCAATGTCCGGTTTTGTTATGAGTGCAGGCAGCTTAGAGCCTGCCACAATTTATATTGTCCATATGGACAAAGCTGCCATGCCTAAGGAATTCAGCACTCACGTCCATTGGTATGCATCGCTGCTTTCATCTGTGAAACAAGTAGACCGGGAGCAGAAGGTAGAAGAAGAAGACTCGTATATCTATACATACGATACTGTAATGCATGGTTTCAGCGCCATGCTCACACAGTCTCAGTTAGATTTGCTGGAGGAGATGCCTGGCCACATATCGTCGTTCCCTGATTCCTTGGGAACGATGGATACCACGCATTCCACAGAATTTCTAGGTCTCAGCCCAGATAAGGGCATTTGGCCAGTGTCCCGATTAGGGCAAGACACAATTGTGGGCGTGCTTGACACGGGAATATGGCCAGAGAGCAGGAGCTTCAACGACAAAGGAATGGGACCAGTGCCTGCCAAATGGAAGGGGATTTGCCAGAGCGGTACTGCCTTCAACTCCTTGCTGTGCAATAGAAAGCTGATTGGAGCGCGCTATTTTAACAAAGCTCTGGTGGCCAAGTACGGGAATGCTAGCCTCGTCAATGACTATGATTCTCCAAGAGACTCTTATGGCCACGGAACGCACACATCGTCCACAGCAGGAGGTAACTACGTGGATGCCGTCGATTTCTACGGCTACGCCCCTGGTACAGCTCGTGGCGTGGCCCCTGCCGGCAGAGTCGCCATGTACAAAGTGATATGGTCGAATGGCAGTATGGGATCCGACGCTTTGGCTGCAATGGAGAGCGCGATAAGTGATGGAGTTGACGTTTTGTCCATGTCGTTTGGCTACCGCTCCCCTCCCTATCACCAAGACGCCATAGCGATAGGAGCCTTTGGGGCTGTAAAGGCTGGCCTTGTCGTCGTATGCTCTGGGGGGAATAGCGGGCCGGAACGCGGAGAGATGCACAACGGCGCGCCCTGGATTTTCACCATTGGCGCCAGCACAATCGACAGAGGTTTTACTGCTGCTTTGAAGTTGGGCGACGGTAGCGTTACCCAAGGCTCCTGCTTCTACACTAACCCTAACAGAAATGAGAGCTACTACATATCTCAGACCAAGCTTGTTTACGAGAGGGGAGACCCTGCATGTAAGAGACACTTTGAGGCTGCTGCGGTGAATGGAACAGTTGTGTTGTGCGCGAATATGAGCTCTTTGCTTATAGAAGCTCTAAAGCGTGCCGGAGTCCGGGCGCTTGTTTCGGTACCCAAGACCGAGAGTTACTCATTGTTTCCAGATGATGATTTCCCAAACGTTGTCATCAAACCAGAAGATGGAGCAGCTCTAGTCAAATATGCTTCTTCGACTACGAGTCCTGTTGTTGAAATACAGTTGGGCCTGACGGCTCTAGGCGTGAAACCTGCTCCTTCCATGGCGTCCTTCAGTTCTAGAGGGCCATATCCACCAAGCCAGAATATCATGAAGCCCGACGTTACTGCCCCCGGTGTTAGTATCCTTGCAGCATGGCTTCCGAATACAACAGAAGGAGATAATTATGCGATCCTCTCTGGCACGTCCATGTCCTGCCCTCATGCGGCCGGATTGGCGGTTCTGATGAAAGCTGCTCACAGCGACTGGAGTCCTGCAGCGATCAAATCTGCAATCATGACCACTTCTTACACTCTCAGCAATTCCAACAAGGCCATAATCGACCTTGGCTATAGCGGCAACCCTGCCACGCCTTTTGATATGGGGGCAGGACATGTGGATCCTAATAGAGCCGTCGATCCTGGCCTCATCTACGACATCAGCGTTCAAGACTATTCGAACTATCTGTGCACCCTCAATTACACCAACCAACAAATTCAATCAATTACCGGAACCTCTGGTACATGCTCTAGCGGCCTCGATTTGGGGTCGGACGGTCTAAACTACCCCTCTTTCACTGCAATTTTCAACAAGACCTCTGCATCGTCAGTGTCTTATACATTCAAAAGAACATTAACCAATGTCGGAGATGACATATCAAATTATAAGGCAGTTGTTGAGGTACCCAAAGGACTCAAAATCCAGGTGGTTCCAGATGTTCTAGATTTTAAAAAGAAAAGTCAGAAGATAAGTTTTACTATTGTAATGGAGATAGAGGAAGGTGTGGGAAACGAATTTGTGTTATACGGGTATTTAAGTTGGGTCGATAAGATCGGCCATGTTGTCAAAAGTCCGGTGCTTGCACTCTTTCATTAAAGTTTCTCATCTTTTCTACGTTACAGGACGAGTTCTTTGAAGACCAAAAAAAACATTCTCTCCGAGCCACTCTGGCTCCGGTCGTTTGTTTTCTAATAAAAACTGAATAATTTTGTTCTTGAGTAATTATTTGCAAGATAAAGTACGCAGGCATGCGAGTTTAACGACTGCCTACATTGTCTTTGTGCATCGATGAGAACACAAATAGTATCAAGATTTCCTAAATCTAATCGTCAGTGCATCGTAAATGCTAATGCGCATGCATTCATAGCTTTGTACCCGGCTATTCTAATGTAAAGCTTCACCCAAACAAATTGCGTAGGGTATTATCATAGCCTTTTTTCTTCTTTGGTACAATAATTATCATTATCTTTACAAAAGTTGAGGTCCTTCGCCTTGTTGAATGTGAGGGGTTATTATTCCCACCAACATGTCAAATTTTGGTGGTGCATTATTATTTTTCAGTGATTTGTTAAATTTTAATAGTAATATACAAAACAAGAATACAATTCTTTAATAGTATTAGGATATGTATTGAGTTATGACTAATAGTAATATATAAAATAAGAGATGTAATGCATCACAAATTTTTAATAGTATTACGATATGTATTGAATTAAGATTAAGCAAAATCGAAAGTTTAATGTTTTATATCTATTTATAGATATTGATTTTGAGAAAAAAAACACTGGTATAGCAATCTACATGTGAAATCTTATTAATACCTACTAGTTACACAGTAAAAATATCTATTGTACATATATGAATTTCTGGCATTGACTGCACCTCAAGATAGTATTACTAAGAGCATATAAGTATATTGCAAAGCTCATTATGTGAAATACCAAATCACTGTGGTATAGAGAACTAAACATACAATGTGCTCTCTTTTAAATAACATACATTCATTTTATAAGACTAAATCGTATATGATTTTTATAACGCTAAAACATGTCTAGGTAATTAACAATGTGGATGTTGGGCATTTATCATCAAGATCAATGTTCAACATTTAGTGACAAACTTTGTGGATGAGTTTTGAATAAACATAATCAGTTTGGGGTACTCCGAGCTAACTTGCATTGGCCCTTGCTAAATCAATAGTTGTAAACAAAAATTATTGACCCATTTCAACCACTCACACTTTTCATACATTTTTAGGTAAGAGACACTTTTGTTTTATAAAATTTTAAATGATTGAAATGTCTTATTATTTTTCTTGATCAACACTATGTTTTACTATTAATACTCTTGATTATAAAAAATGATGACACATTTTTTTTTTGGTGTGGTTTGATTATATGAGGCTTTGTAATGAATATTTGCAAAATGATATTAATTCTAGAAAGATGAATTTATTAATCATGAGAAAGAATAAGAAATGAACAACTAAAAAATGAGAGATAGGAAAACTAATGAAACGTGAGATCATACAACAAGATTAAATTGAATGACAAAGTTTGGGACTCGTTGTAACAATCCATATTTGAATGTGTTAATTCTTATACCAAGAGGGCAAAGAACTTGACTTCCACCTTTTCTTTATTTGATTCCAAAGTCTTGAAAAAATGGAATTAGATCAATATCACCTTTTGAGGTATTTTGATTGGCAAACAAGATAGGTCAAGAGAAGGAAGTAGAGTCAATGGGAACCTCCTTCAAAATCTTCATCAAACTCAACATTGTTGGGGTATCCAAGGGGAATCAAGGAAGATTAGAGGCGTGTTGTTATTTTAGGGATCATTTGGGTAAGATCTTAAGAGTGCTTTATTCTCATCTAGCAAATGACTACAATAATGTAGTGGAGGCACACACTCTCTTGGATGACATTAGAATAGCACTCAAAATGAGCATCAAGAAGATTCATGTAGAAGGTGATTTTCAATTGGTCACATTGTCCTTGTCATCCTCTTCCATCATCTCATGGGATTTACAATATGTCCTACATGAAGTATGGAGGATGCTTCTAAGATTCTTGTCATATAAGATATCCCATAGTTTTAGAAGTTAACAACTTGGTAGATCATATGGATAACCTAGGAACAAGCTTGGCATAGGGGTCTGCTTTAGTGGATGAGACCAATTCCGAGGCTTTGTTCACCAGCATAATCTCTCCATCCAACTAGGTGGTTGAGTGGATACTTTGGCTCAAAGATGCAAATCAGTGGATCTCTCAGATCCTAGCCTTAAAATTCTTCCCAAACCTATAGTAATCCTTATGGTATGTGCAACCTCCTAGCCATGGTTGGAATCAACATATTAGGCTTACATAGCCTTGGCATTGAGGTAGTACTTACAATATTCAAACCATATTAGTGTCTATATGCTATAAAAAACTATATTTAGCGCAATCTAGGAATCAAATTAGTAACAATGGATATCTTGATGTAAAGATGTACATCAATGGGTCTCTAGGATCATAGCCTTGATATTCTTTCCAAACCTATAATAATCTCAATGGTATGTGTGGTCTCTTGGTTGTAGTTGGAATTTGAATATAAGACATTTGAATAGCCTCGCTATGGAGGTATTATTATAACATTCAAATCAAATTAACCACTATAATCTAAAATACATACTACATTCAAAACAAGCCATCCATCAAATTACTGCTAGTTTGTTTGTCTTGGCTTATACCTATGATTGACTAGTTTGGGATAGAGCTAGATGTCAAGATGGTTACTACCCCACCCTTATTTGACCTGCAATGTCCCTTGGGAATGCTCGTGTGATGCTAGTTTGTTGGGTATTTGAGGTTCATTGTGGAAGGGAATACCTACACCATGGGGGTTTACTTGGGTAGTAGGGGACTTGCTTGACCCAACTATTCTTGTTTTTATCTATCCAATAACCAACATCAACTATAGACCTCCATTGCCAATAAAATATTTAAAATCACGAGCATAACATCTACATCTTTGTAATAATTTCTATTGGCTTAACTTAAATGCCTAGTTGGTGGTACTGGAAGAAGAGCACAATAGTTATGATTTCTATTCACAAGAATAGTTCACCTTACTGGTAGATCATACGTAGATGCAACCAACCACTACATAGTTGGCCTCCCTTATTGATGAATTCTCAAATAGCAGGGTCTTTTGTATGTCCTTGCATAATTATTGGTATCATTTGAGGAAGTCTTGAGGTAATTTTTGTATCTAAGTAGGGATAGGAGGATTTCTTCTTAGCTTTCCCTCCCTAAGCTCTTGAACTAGTTTTCTTTTAAAGATTAATAAATAAACTACATTGAGGCATGTCACTTTATCTTAGGAAAAAATAAGATTATGTAAACAAGAAAAAGATGGAAGAAGGTATATCACTAGATACTAAAGACATTTTTTCTACGTTTTAAATTTGCAATAGGTGCATTTAACTATTTTTGCAAAAAGAGAAAAAAAAAACCTACAAAAATAACTTTGAGTCTTCAAAATATGAGATAAGTTATTGGAGAGAGGTCTCACATGTAGCTATTGGTTCAGGTAGATCATTTTAATTTCCATGACTCATGGAAACTGACTTGTTAATGTTTTACAATTTTATATCCAAAGGGAACATAATAGTCCATCATCAATAGGTGAAAGTTTTGAATTTTTGGTTGAGTCAAGAGGAAAAATAAAATTATTCAAAGAATATACATTCTCAATTGAATATGATAAAGATATTGGTTCACTCCTATGACCAAACAAATAATTTTTTCTTAGGATAATGACTATTTCAATTGATGTGTTGACGATTTAAGTACAAATTCACCTTCTTAGGATTTTCTTTTACCTTTTCAATAATATTATGATCATGTTGCAAACATCCTAGGCTACCTTTAGTTTGTATCTAAAATATCTTCATTGTTGACCCCTACAAGGTTTTATCCTATGGTTCATGTTCCCCAAATGATCATGAGGAAATGTCCTTCCCTATAAATCCTTAGGCTCACCTTCTAAGTACCCAATACTTGAAAATTGGATCTTGATCTTTGTGATTCCCTAACTCTCTTAAAAACTTGACCTTTCCAAAAGGTTTCTAACTTAGCCTAGTCATTTATAAAAATAGGGATCTCCAAACCTTGTGTGTATTGCAATTACTATGGGTGCTTACCATATGGGCCTAGCATCGTATTCAAACTATTTTATCAACTTTTATCAATCTTAAGGCCATAAGAAATGTACTAACCCTTTTCTCTCTCAAAATATTATGGAATCTTGGGATGTGAGGAAGGTTGTTGTGGGTGTTTGTTCCTTCATTGTGACTCTTAAATTAATCTCGGCTATTACAGGTTTTAGTATGGAAGGTGTTAGGATTTCATGAAATACATAGATATCATTCAAAGAGGCTCTTTAGCTTTGCATCTAAGGGGAGAAAATTATAATACTACATTATTATTTGAAAAAAAATGATATTTAGGGGTTATAGTTTAAAGTAGTGAAGTTCCTCATTTGGTTCATCACTTGTGAAGGTAGGTATAAGTGGTTCCACTACCATATGTTTTCTATGCATAATCATGATTTGTTTTTCTCCCTCTTTGGATTGATTCCTCTCTTTCTCTTTATGTGGAAACATACAAAGTGAATGGTTCTCTTCCTGAGTATTGTGAGAATATTTATATACTTTATGAGTTTCACAAGAATTGGGTGCTTTAGAATTCCCCTCATTTAGTGGCTACATTGAACAACTAGGTCCTCTTAGCCATTTTTTTCCATTAAAATAGGCACATACCCCCATTACTCCCAAAACTGCCTATGTGTCTATTGTGCATGTTCTTCCCTCCTGCAAAGTTAAGAATAAGAAATACCCCCCGTGAGCATCAGGAGAAAATTGTTGATGTTATAGAGGACTCTCAAAAGGGCTCATCCTTGGCTACTTTGGCTAAATGGACCCTAGAGAACTTGTCCCTATTTTTCACTCCCATATTAGTGTAGGGCACCTCCCTACTTTTGATTTTTGGAGTTTTTTAAGGTTAGTTAGGACTTTGTATGTGTTTAATAAGTTCCAAGAGTCCTTGGAAGGAAACCTAGTCCAAGTGTAAGAGCCAAATTGCTCACTAGGTCCTAAGTTGGTCAAAAGTTGCTCAATGATCCAAAAGTTACTCAATAGGTCAAAAGTGATTAGGGATGGGAAAAAAAGGTATTTTATTTCATAATAGGTCATAGGAATATTATCTAGGGTCCTCAAATAGTCCTAGTTGGATCCATTTGACCAAATGATGTAACGAGCAAAAGTTGCTCAAAAGTTGCAAAGTTGCTTGAGCAACTTTTGCAATTTTTGCATAAAGTTGTAAATGGTGGTTTGGGAAGTTTTAACTACCCATTATCAGGTATTTGAGCATGGATATCATATTTTTAAAGGTTAGAAGATTTCTAGTTAGATTATGCAAGTGTGAACTTGTTGTACAAACATTTTCCTAAGTTTTCCATTATTTTTGCGGTGTTTAATGGCCTAGTATGACTATGTACAGATTGGAATAGATGATCTGACTCTAGGAAGTTGTATAGATATATTTCATGTTTGTTTTGAATATTCACATCCTATTCCAAGTTTCAGGGTTAGTGTGTAGTGAAGATCTCTTGGTGATTGGTCTGTGATTCTCTTACACAGGGTTGCTCCCACAATAATGGCTCTAATCTAATCATCCATGGTGGAAAATGTGTGAAACCTTGTGGGATGATAGGTTAGATATTTTACATAATTATTTTTCTTTGTTCTACATTTTTGTGATTTCTTACCTAGCATTGGAGTGATGCCCTAGGCTGACTACTGGGAGTATGTTTGCCATGATAGTTTGGAGATGCAATTACAGAGCACGCCCATGATCAAGCTTAGTCAAACCAATGGAATTTATAGAATTTATAGGATGTTAATTTAAATTAGAAAGTGGTTTGGAATATTTATTTTAAGTTTGAAGGGATCTAGTTTAGTTTTTTAGTGAAAACTAGTCTAGAGACCTAAAAGATAGGCTAGAAACTAGGGCTTGAGGGTGAATAGGGTTATGGGTGTTTTGAAGCTCAAAAAAATTGGAGTCTAGGACTACTAGGAGGTATCTTTTATATTATTAAGGTTTTTATGAGTTTTTTAAGAATAATTTGGATTATCGACATAAAATAAGGTTACTAGACCTAAGGCAAATAGGCATAATTAGCCCTATTTGAGGATAGTGACTTTCTAGTGATTGTTGATGTGACCATAAGTATCAGGAAATGTCAAGAAGGATATGGAGGGTATCTACAATATCATTAGAGTCTTAAGGAGTTTGAGAACAAGATCATAAGCAAGGGCTAGGGTTCTAAGGGAATGAAGGGCTACTAAGACTAGTGCCTTAATAAGGGAGATTAAACCTACACCAAACATACTATAACTAGGAGGAAAGTTGTGTAAGAGTCTTGGAGGCTAAGATTGGTGGAAAGATCAAGAAACAAGAATCATTGGATGATTCAAGGTTTATAACCTTAATTAGAAGTGGTTAATTGATAAAATCTTAGACTCTCTACATTAGAGTGGTATTAGGGCCAACTTATAATTTGGTGTATGTTAGACATGGAAGACAAAGAGGTTGACAATATGCCACCCAAGGCAATGAGAAAGGTGTCATAGTGGATTTTCTCAAGGATCTATTGGCCAAAGCCAATCAAGTAAACACACAGACTAAGAAGAAAATCACAGAATGGAGAGATGAGAGCAAGGAAGAAGATGAAAGTCTAATAGGGGAGACATCTGACAAGGGAAATGATCTAGATATGGAGATGGAACAAAAGGTGTTCTTGAATGCCTTCAAATCCCTTTAAAAAGATAGTATGGAGCATATTCCTTATTACAGTGGTAGCTTGAATAGAGAGGAATTGATAGATTGGTTAGAGTCCATAGACAATCATTTTGATTATAAGGAAGTACAAGAAGGGAAGAGAGTCAACTATGTTAATATTAGACTCAAGGGATCAACACTAGTATGGTAGAACATGATGCAAGCTGATAGAGTAGCAATGGGGAAGAAGAAGATAATATCTTTGGATAGGATGAAGATTAGGTTGAGGGCACAATTCCTACCCACAAACTATGAGATTCATATATGCCAAAGGTTGCAGAATCTATGGTAGAGGGATCTCAATGTGAGTTCTTATACTAAAGTGTTCAATAAGCTAAGTCTAAGAGTAAGAAGATAAGATGAAGAAGTGAAAAGAGTGGTGAGATACCTCAATATATTGAGGAAAGGGATTCAAGATGAGATTAGCATGATGGCTCCTGACAGTATGCACAAGTGTTTTTAGCTATCTTTAAGGGCAGAAGAGAAGGCAAGGAGAAGAAATGATTCATAACAAAGAGGCATAGGTCATAGAGGTTTTAGAGGTAGGGGTAACTTTGGCAGAGGGCCAGGACCAAGTAGGCCAGAAGAAACTAAAACAAATGATAAATATGGAGGTAATCAGAAAAAGAACACGTTTCAAAGAGGAGGATATAGAGGAAGAGAACCATATAGAGGTAGGTTCTAGTCCCAAGGAAAAGGTAGTACATTTTTCACTAGTAAATGTTATAATTGTAATCAAGTGGGCCACACTATGGGAAGATGTCCTGAGAAGGGATTCACCTCATCCATGGGGGAAAGGAGGACACAATTGGTACAAGAGGATGACACCCAAAGAATCACATCACCTTTTTCCAAAGCAGGACTAGTATTGGATGGTGAGAACTTAATGTTGAGGAGGACTTTGTTGAAGGTACCTAATGTGGTTGAACCACCTCAGAGAAACAACTTGTTTAAGACCACTTGTAGGTCACATGGAAAGATTTACAGAGTGATAGCGGACTCTAGCTCCACTATAAATATAGTATCCACAGAGATGGTAGACAAACTGAACCTCAAGAGGATACCCCACACCACTCCCTACAAGGTGTCTTGGTTGAGTAAGGGCCAACAAATAATGGTGGATCAACAAACATTTGTGGAGTTTGAGATAGGAGAATACAAGGACAAGTTGCTATGTGACATAATGCCTATGGATTCTTGTCATCTCTTGTTAGGGTGTATATTGTAGTATGATGTGAAGGCTATACATAATGAGGTGCATAATAGTTATGTGATCACCAAGCAAGGCAAGAAGTTTCAGATTGCCCCTTTAGCTGAACCTAAGGAGGAGAAACATGTGGGGACAAGTGTAATGTTATTGATTGGGAAGGAATTCCTAAAGGCTATGAAGGAGAAGGAAGTTTGGTGTGCAGTAGTGGTAAGACCTAGAGAAGAAACTAAGGAGAAGGTCCAAATACCTTAAGAAGTGTAATTAGTTGTTAGAGAAGTACCATGAAATAGTGGATAATGGGATACCTAGTGCATTACCACCTACAAGAGAGGTAAGTCATCAAATAGACTTGATACCAAGAGAAAATCTACCTAACAAGGTAGCTTACAAGATGAATCTAAGTCAAAATATTGAGATTGCAAAATAAATACAAGATTTGTTGGAAAAAGGCCTAATAGGGACTTGAGCTGAAGCCCTTATGTTGTACCAACTATTCTGGCACCTAAGAAAGATGGAAAATGAAGGATGTGTACTAAATCTAGGGAAATAAACAAGATCACCATCATATATAGATTCCCTATGCCAAGAATTTAGGATTTGTTAGATAATTTGGGAGGCTCTTGCCACTTCTCAAAGGTGGATTTGAAATCAAGGTATCACCAAATCAAAGTTAGGCCCGATGATGAATGGAAGACAACCTTCAAGATAAATGAAGGGTTGTATGAGTTCCTAGTAATGCCCTTTGGCTTGACAAATGACCAAAGTACCTTCATGAGACTGATGAATGAGGCGCTAGTAGATTTCATAGGTAATTTTGTTAGTGTGTATTTGGATGACATTTTCATCTTTAGTAGGTCCAAAGAGGAGCATATGAAGCACTTGGAGATGGTCTTGAGGAGGCTACATCAAGAGAAGTTGACAATTAATGAAAAAAAGTGTGAGTTTCTAAAAGTTGAATTAGTATACCTTGGGTTTCTTGTTTCCAATGGGTGTATCAAGATGGATCCTAATAAGGTCAAATCCATATTGGAATGAACAACACCTAAATGCATAGGAGATGTTAGGAGTTTTCATGGGTTGGCATATTACTATAGAAAATTTGTGAGAGGATTCAGTCATGTATGTGCACCTATTCTCAATGTTGAGATAATGGGTGTTACACACATTGCATAATATTGTTATATTGTATTATTTTATTTTATTATGTAATGTTGTATCTAGAAGCACCTAGATGGATGTGCAACACGCAAATATTCCCATGGGATATACTTGATGAGTTGTATTGTAACATTGTGATAATATTTGATATAATTATTTAATATTGGGGAAAATAATTAAATTTCCAATATTAAATGTTGGTTCAATGGGTTAAAGGTAGCACATGGTTTATGTAATACCATTTGGTGGTTTTGTGGGACTTGTTACTATATAAGCAACAACAAGGGTAGTTGTAGCTATATCACCTAATCTAGTGTGTATATGGATGAGGGTTCTGAAAATGGAGGTCTGGAAGGATTTCTGCATTATGATGGTATTTTGGTAGTTTTTAGGCTCTCAAAATAGCATGATAACTTTGCATGGAAGGTGGATTCTATTTATAAAGGAAGAGGGTTTCATTTATAGGCCAAGGAGTAGAAATATGGATGGTTAGGATGCAAGGATGACAAAATTGTGAGAGAGGGTCAAGATGCATTCAAAGGGGAGCACATGGATTGTGCTTGTTTGGAGCCAATTAGGAGGTGACACATGCCACAGGGTGATTGGATTGAGGAAAGGGCAAGATGAATGGTCAACAAAGGAGGCTCAAGAGATAAGGGCTTCATAAATGCTTTGTAAGAGCCATAAATGTTTGAGGGTGAGGATGAGGATGAGATTGTTGACTTTGGCTTGGGTTAGCAAGTCTTAAACCTTGCTTAAGGTTGTGCACATGTTTAGGAGGGGGATTAGGCTTAGCTTAGAAAGGGGGTTAGGGGGAAAGTGGCTTAGCTTTGATGTGATGGGTTAGTTAGGTGGTTAAGTGAGGTTAGTATGGGTGAATGGATTGGATTAGGGATAAAGGTTGGGTTTAGGGGTTTAGATATTTTATTAAATTATTTATTTAATAAAATAGGGATATGGGATTAAATTAAATAGTTTTGAGAATTCATTTAATTCAATAGAAGAATAAGGTTTTAATTGATAAATTGATTTTGGGTTATTATTTTGATTTTATCAATTGGACTATAGTTAATTAAATTAATTAATTAACTAGGGGATGATGATTAATTAATTAAATAATAAATATTTAATTGGTAATGTCCTAGGAGATGAATAAATAAGATTACCTATTTGTGTAATCAGATTTAGGTGTCTACATTTTGCCCCTCGTTGACATAGTGTTGAGACAACACTATTTCAAAGAAGTTCGAATATAAATGACATGAAGAAGACTTTGAAAGCAACATGGTTGCCCCATTTTTGAGTAGAAAAGGAGAGAATGGACTATGTGATACCCCTTCAAGAAGTAGGGAGAGAAGATGAGGCCGAACAACTTTTTGAAAAGTACGAGAATCTGCGATGAGCAGTAGGACTAAGAGTGACTAAGAGAGGGTGGTTAAGGAAGCTCATAGTCTCACTATGGGAGAATGATACAAAGGAAAACCTTGTGCACAAGCATAAGTGATGGTTAAGAACATTAGTTATAGGGGGAGCGGGGAGGGTGATTGGTTGTTTGAAATAGAGCCTAGGGAAGTGATTTGGAAGATGGTAAGGTTAAGAAGATTATGATTGGGGATGACTAAGATTATGATGGATGGAGAAGCTATGATTATGATTTGATGTAGGAGGTAGATTATGATTGGTGCAAGAGCTATGATTATGATTGATAGATTGGGTAGATCATGATGGCAGGATTGATTGGATGGGATGCTTGGATAGGATGTGATGTTTTGATAGTATGGGAGGCTTGGATAGGATGGGACTCTATAATAGGATGGGATGCTTGGATAGGATGGAAGTGTGAAATAATCTATTGAAGCTTGAGTGCGGGGTTGTTCCAAAGGGGAGCACCATTATATAGTTGAGCACTTATTTTGATATAGGAATATTGGGGATATGCCAAGGTTACTATTAACATCAAGGCCTTTGTACCAATATTACATAGGACTGATGGGAAAAAAACATAGAAGGATTGCCCTAGCATGACACATGAATCCTAGAGGAATCATAGTGGAAATGATACTGGACAACCCACATGAAAACAATATTTCCCAAGTGCACCATGTAACCATAAGTGATCACATGTTTGGACTATGCAAGGGTCATATTCAACTGACTCACAAGCAAAAAAGAGAAGATGAAAAAAAGATCAAAACCTTGCCCTTGAATTTCCCCATTCATAGCACACCATGTAATAAAGGATCATGGCAACCTTGTGGAGGGAACAACCCAAACTACTTGGAAGAGATGCATTAAGAACCAAACTTGAAATCCTAAAAAGAAAAGAAATCGAAAGAAAATGTGAATCCATGGAAAAGTAACTTTTTGCCAAAGAGATCAGTAGGACTAGATACTGACAGACCAAGATTAGACAAGAGGAAGGATGCATCCTATAAGGATCTATCGGTAATATCAAGGACTAGGATGAGTTAGGCAATCAGAATGTTTTAGGACAACACTTTGATTTCAAGGGATCTCATATGAGGATTCACTAGAGCACCTAACCAAGAAAATTGCAATTTGTGATCAAGCATGAACTAACACAAAGAGATAAGAGATACATAATGGTACTGACTGAAGGATTGACGCACAAGGAAAATACCACTCATAGACCAAAGTATTTACAAGGGATTACCATACAAAAGCTTAGAATGATAGGATAACAATGGGAAAGATAAATAGAAGAAGATAGTGGATAAAAAGATTGGGATGAGGAGATAGAGGGGATGAAAGGCTTGGGATGGGAAGATAGTGGATAAAAAGCTCAAGATGAGGTGGTAGAGGATGAAAGCTCAAGATAGAAAATAAAAAGGTGGAGATAAGGAGATAGAGGAAAAGCATAGGATAAGAAGATAAAGGGGATTAAAAGCTTGGGATGGGAAGATAGTGGATAAAAAGATTGGGATGAGGAGATAGAGGGAAAGAATAGGATAAGAAGATAAAGGGGATGAAAAGATTGGGATGGGGAGATAGTGGATGGAAGCTTAGGAGGAGGAGCTAGTGGATAAAGTGTAGGATAAAGAGAGAGCAGATGAAAAGTGTAGGATGAGAGATAATAGAATGAAAAGATTAGGATGAGGAGATAGAGGGATGAAAAGCTTGGGATGAGGAGATAGCAGATGTAAAAAGCTCAGTATGAGGAGATCGTGGGAGTAAAAATCTCAGAATGAGGAGATAGCAGGGATGAAAAAGTACAAGATGAGGAGATAGTGGGTATTGAGGGTGGATAGGGTGATGTGGATAGGGGAATGATATACCTGAAGACAAGGAGTGGAAAGGATATATCCCAACGATGATGATTGGAGTGTGACCAAGGCTTGCAAAAAGGTTGGGTAGAAGATTAAGAAGGTGATTAAATGAGTTGAACAATGTGCAATGGGATGGTGCAATTGATGGTAGATGTTTAGGAGCATTAGGATATGAGTGGATGACATTAGAGTATATGAGGGTAACCTACACCTAGATACCAATGACAAGGGATGTACCAAGCAATAGAAAGAGGGGTAGATGGTGGGAAGTGCAAGGATTGAAGAAAAAGTATGACTGCTAGAAGGTTGGATAGAGGAATGTGAAAAGATAAGGAGTGGAAGATGAATGGTTCGAGGGATGACAAGAGAAAAAAATAGGGATAGAATGGGGGGATGGAAAGATGGACACAACACAGTCTCCAAGGAATATAATGCCCCCAGTTATATTTTATTCAAGAGGAGGTTTTATAAGGGGTGGGATAGGATGGAAGATTTGGTCAACAAGAGGATGAGGGAGATAGATGGAAGCTAGGAGGATTTGTTTATGAGGACTATGATATAGGATAGAGGGTTGGAGGGTAAGAGGATAATGAGGTAGAGGGAAGCTAGGATAGGAACGGTGAATGAGTAGGGAAGATAGGGGATAATAATATTTGGTAGATTAGGATGATGGAGGGCCTTTATGGGGATGAAAAAATTGGTAGATAAATGATAGGTGGTTACAAACTTTGATTGGGAATGGATGTTAGAAGGATGACCAAAAGCATGTATCTAGTGGTGGACTTTATTTTTATCAAGATCCAAAGGAGGATGGTGGGTGAAATGGATGGGATGTGGTTGGTATGGTGGGATGAGATGGGTATGGTGGGTGATGGAAAGTGCCCCTAGGTGTGCAGAGCATTTGGATGGAGGGATTATGCATGATGCTTGTTTGCCAAATTTTGATCATGGTACTTGTCTAAGGCATTTGAATTTTCAAGTTTTCAATAGTGGATGATTTTTTTTTTGATACATTTTTACTCATAGATGTTGGTAGGATTGGAGGGAGTGGAAAATGATTGGATTATATAAGTGGAATGCGGGGTGGGAGTTGGTAGATAAGGGATGGGAAGACATAATACTTGTGGGTAAATGGGTGAGGAAAATAGAAAGATCATCATTGGCACACACCTTGAAACGTGATGAAGTAGTGGGAAAGATGTTTTTCAATGAGGTTAAGGAGAAAATGGAGGAAGAGAAATATAAGGACTAAAAGTAAAGTTGGAAGATGGAGGACTGGAATTTTAGGACAAGAAGCAGAGGGGCCAAAAGTGGATTGGGGGGGTGAAGGATGTAGATATGGTGATTTGGATAAAGTATGAACTGATGAAGCTTTTTGAGTAGCCGGAATGGATGCCAATTGAGATTTTCTTTTGGAGACATATTTCTTCTATGAGCATCTTGGGTATCCACATGATTTTTGACTTTTTTAGCTTAGGCCTTTGTGGCCTCTTGAATTTTTCTTTGATTTGGATTAAATTCTTCTCTTCGAGGACATGTTTTTTAGAAGGGACATGTCAATAGTTGGATTTTTGTGGATTTTTGGATTTGTGCTTTTTTATTTTGGCATCCAATATGCTTCTATTAGCCATGGTATGGAAACAAGAGCATGAAGATATGAAGGGATTATGGATGAAGTGATAGAGGTTGAAGGTTGGAAGGGATTCAACAATGAGTGCCTTTGATGATCTAGTTGGTGGATTTGAGGGGATGGAATGATGGATCAGAATATAGGATATTGAGGCATATAATTGCCCAAAATGGATGGAGGGAATGAAAAATATGGGCCCAAAACAGATGAAAATGAGGAAGAAGTAGGTCCCAATACAGAGGGAGGAGCTAAAGGATTCAGACCAGGTATATAAGGACCCAAAATGGATGGAAAGGATGTGGGATTTATATAAGGGATATATGGACCCAAAATGGAGGGTTAGAAAAAGGTAATAGGATAAGGGTCCAAAATAGATGTAGAACAAGATGGAGGAGAACTTTGGGGTGAAGATGGAAGGACTTGGGACTATGAAGGGGTAGGAGGGATACCAACATCTAGAGATACACTTTTATTTCTTTCTTTAATATAATGTTCATGATTTGGGACACAAGATGTGAGTCCATTATTATTTGAAGGAGTTGAAGCTTTGGATATTTGAGTTAGGGCTTTTTCTATGGATCTATCATCATGGATTATAGGAGATGTATGATCATTAAGCAAAGGGGATGGAAGGATAGGATCTTGATTTGGATGGGTTGATGGAAATGGATCTTGAGATGGAGTAGGTATGATGGTAGGATTTAGATATGGAGGGGATAATGACTTCTCTTCGAATGGAGCAAATGGTAAAAGTGGATCATGTGGGAGAATAAGTGGGATGGTGGGATCTTCTTTTGTGTTGTGGGATATTTCAAGATGTTTTTGGAAAATATCATGACATGATTGGATTGGAGTGGATGATGCGATAGGAGATGCATGGGTAGTTTCTTTTAGTGATGTAGATGGATGGGTGGGAGTTTCTTCAATGAGAATGAGCTGATGGGATTTGGATAATGTTAGGAGGATGAGATGTAGATTGGATTTGGAGGGATGTGATGGATGGGAGGTAGGAGATGGAAGGGGGTTGATAAGTGGGGTGGATGAGATAGGGATGGTAGTAATTGGACGATGTAAGAGGAGTGATGGGTGTGGGAGATGGATTTGCTTTGGGTTTCCTTGCAAAATTCCTTGGAGATGTGTGTGTTGGACTAAGAAGAATAAAGGGGATTAGGGTGATGTATTGTATAAATAGGATTGGTTGGAGGATTTGGAAATGGATTTGGAAGATATTTGGATGATGGGTGTGGACTAGGGATGTAGCTATTAATAGTGTTCTGGAATGGTGGAGACTAGGATATAAAGGTGGAAGAAGATAGAGAGATGACTAATGTATAAGAGGAATATGTTGGCACAATATAGGAAGAAAGTAAGGATGAAGATAATGATGGATTTCCCTTGTCAAAGGCATGGTAAGAGTACTAGTGGATATGCACGGAGGAATGATGGAGCAGTTTGGAGGAATGATTGGATTTTGGAAGATGTTGGGAGTAACATCTCTAAGGCTTTCGATATACCCATCATAGTTGACAAGACCTTCATCATCATTCGAATATGATGGAGTGGGACACTAGTACATTTGGGCTCATTTTTTGACCTTTATTGGTCAAAATTTTGACCCAATTTTTTACCAAACTTCAACCAAATTTGACCAGCACATTGGTCAAAAATTTTCTAGTCAAAAATTCGACCAACCTATTGGTTGGTCAAAATTTGGACCAATACATTGGTCGAAAATTGTTGAAATTGCTAGCACATTTTCTACCATTCATTGGTCAAACTTTTGACCAATGCTTGGTAGAAAACTGTAGGGCATTGGTCAAAATTTTGACCAATGCTTGGTAGAAAACTGTAGGGCATTGGTTGAAATTTTGACCAATGCTTGGTAGAAAATTGCAGGGCATTGGTCAAAATTTCAACCAATGCTTGGTAGACAATTGCAGGGCTTTGGTCAAAATTTTGACCAATGCTTGATAGAAAACTACTGGGCATTGGTTGAAATTTTGACCAATGCTTGGTAGAAAACTGTTAGGCATTGGTCGAAATTTCATCCAATGCTTGGTCAAAATTTTTTTTGAGGCTCACAGTTATTGAGGTCCACTTCAGCAATGGCCCTTCCTGTGAAATTGCCATCTAAAACCTTTCTAATGAGATAATGTGTTATGACCTCTTCATTAGTGGGATGGAACGTGAATCCAGGAGGCAGTTGTGCATCACCCATATCATACCATGATATGGGTGATGCACAACTGCCTCCTGGATTCACGTTCCATCCCACTGATGAAGAGCTCATAACACATTATCTTATTAGAAAGGTTTTAGATGGCAATTTCAGAGGAAGGGCCATTGCTAAAGTGGATCTCAACAACTATGAGCCTCAAGGAGGGTTCAATTCCCTCCTTTATTATTCACTATGCATATAATCCCATACACCCATTTGATCTCAAATGATGATATGTACTAAATGTTGACTATCTGTGCTGAGTGCTTCAAAACCATCCATTTCATGCCTTCATTTGTACACAATGTCTTTCTAGTTTCTTTCTACTCGCACGCCCATTTCATTTCATATGATCATCTAAAATTTTTTTCACTCTAAGCTCTCAACTATTTCCTCTTGATTGATTAGACTCGCTAAGTTGGCTCGCCAACTTGCCCCACCAAGTCGATTGTTCAAGTATGCTTGCCAAGTTGACTCTTTGAGTTCAATCATCAAGTCACCCCACCAAAGTGCCTCATCAAGGTCAATCTTTAGGTTCGCTCATTGAGCTCGCTCACCAAGTCAGCTTGCCATGTCACATCTCTAAGTGGCCTTGCTAAGTCAGCTTGCCAACTTGGCCTGCCAAGTTGACACTTTAAGCCCACTCACCATGTTAGATCGTTAGGCCGGCTCCCCAAGTTAGCTCGCCAAGCTAACAATTGAAGTATGCTCACCAAGTTGACTTTCTAAGTTCGCTCACCAAGTCCGTCCCCTAGGCCAACTCTCTAGGTCAGCTCACCAAGTCACCCCCACTTGCCCCACCAACTCACCACTTTAAGTCAACTTGCCATGTCAGCTTGCCAAGCTGACTCCCCTAGTCAGCTTGCCAAGCCGATAATTCAAGTATGCTCACCAAGTCGACTCTTTATTTTCGCTCACCAAGTTTTCCCCCTAAGTCAGCTCACCGAGTTACCCCCACCCAGTCACCTCAATGAGTCGACTCTTTAAGTCAGCTCACCAAGTTGACTCACCCAGTGGTTTTACCACCTTGCCTCGGCAAGTTGGCTCGTTATGTGTGCTTGCCAAGTTGCCCCACTGAGTTGCTTCTCTAAGCCCACTCACCATGTCAGCTCACTTGTTCAGCTCACCAAGTTGACTGTTCAAGTACACTCACCAAGTCACCCCACCAAGTCATGTCAACAAGTCGATTGTTCAAGTATACACTTGCCAAGTTGACTCTAAGTTCGCTCATCAAGTCACCACGCCGAATTGCCTCAATGAGTTGACTCCTTAAGTCTACTCACCAAGTTAGCTCTCCAAGTCGTCTCACCAAGTTGACTCATCATCTCATCTCACCAAGTGGGGCTCTCTAAGTAGGCTCGCCAATCTACCCCACCAAGTCACCTCTTTAAGGCCGTTGACAATGTCGGCTTACTAGGTCTATTTCCAAAGTCGACTCATCGAGTCAACTGTTCAAGTATGCTCACCAAGTCGCGTCACCAAGTTGAATCTTTAAGTTCACTCACCAAGTCCACTCACCATGTCAGCTTGCTGAGTCAGCTCACCAAGTCACCCCTCCAAGTCGCTTGAAGCAAAGAAAAATTTGGTGTCATTCAAATTTACCATATCTGAAGGGATATAGTCGCTGAAAGTGCATATTAGATTCATGGCACTAAAATGATGGCTGGAAATTGCATATCAAACCCATGTAGGATAATATTAGTCTTTTTGTTGTAGATCATACTTCATATCATACCTTAAAGTGGTCATTTACTAGTCCCAAAGTGGTCTACAGAAGCCTATAATAGCTAGTTAACATCTGGATGTGATACATGTTGATTATATGGCATTAAAACCTATGGATTAAATTGTTACAGTTTGATTTGTGACTGATAATAGGTCTATAATCTCTCTTTTCAGTCTTAGCAGTAAACAATAAACTCATATTTTTCCATATCACTTAGCTGTACATGTTTTGATTCATTGCATAGTCATTTCCTTTAATCATTTGTAATGTGTTATCATAAACAAGCATCAAAGTGAGCTCATTCTCATGAAGAGGGAACATGAATACCAGAAATATCATTAGAACCATTTTCATTGGAGCTGATAAAACAAGCACATTAAGCTCTAAACCTTGTTTGTGTTCCTCAAGTTAAATGCTTGCAAAACCAACCTTCAATAACACCATTTTCAAGTTGCATATAAATGTCCATGGCACTATCCTCACTGTCCTTACTAGCATAATCATTTTTTAAGGGTGGAACTTACTTTTCATTTCATCCTCATGTGCACCTACTTGCAACAGGGTGAACAATGACACAACATTCCTCAATAGAATAAAAGCTTTGGATTACACATCTAGTAGATGCTAAGTTTTAACTTTTTATTCTTTGATTAAATTTTTTCTTCAGCACCATTGTGACCTATTCACACCTTCATAACCATTGTTGCTTCATGGCACTGTCCTCACTATCCTTACCAGCATAATCTTTTTTCATGGGTGGAACTTTTCGTTTCATTGTCGTGTGCACCTACTTGCAACAGGGTGAACAGTGACACAACATTCCTAAATAGAATAAAAGCCTTTGAGTACACATCTAGTAGATACTAAGTTATTACTTTTTATTCTTTGATTGAAATTTTTCTTCAGTACCATTGTGACCTTTTCACACCTTCATCCCAACGCAAATGAGGACCCTCTCTTTTGGCTTTCATAGTGTGTACTCTGTTAGTTTTAGTTGTAGCTTGGCAACATTTTGAAGTCTCAGGGGCTGTCAGATGGAAATCTTGAGCAAGTCAAGGCTCTGGTGGCAGGTATTCAGTTGATATCAATTAGTTCAAATTTGATCTCAACTCAAAGGTATTCAGTTGAGAATCGAGATCAATTAGTTTAAACTTGATCTCAACTCAAAAGTAATAGTTAGGGCAAGCCCATGAAGTTGGATGAGTATTGATAAGAGTCGAGTAAAACAAATATCACTTCAGGTTTGAACAAGTTGAGTTTTTTGACACTTAGTCAAGTTTCCACATCTTCTATAGATGGAGCCAAAGAGGAGCTTGATTAATGCCCTCCTCTTGAGGCTCCAAACCCAAATTTGTCACAATTTCCCCAGTCTTGATACAAAAAGCAAACACTTGCAAATTCTGAACAATGTTATGTGTTCGAGCATCATCATTGTTAGTATTCACTTAGCAAAAAATGTCCTTCTATTCATAAATTCATTTCTTGTAAAGAGTGAATAGAGAAAGGAATAGTGGGTGATTGATGAACAAACATAGTGATGCTCTTAAACAATGTTGTATGGTAAATTTCAAAATGATATCCAGGATGTGACCAAGCCTCCTTCATGATGCTCCAGATTTTTCTATTCGAATATTGCTAGTTTTTTAAATGCAAGGTAAATACCATTCAATCAAATTTGATTACTATATTATCCATATTAAAAGCTTTGATCATTTGGAGGATAAGAAGTGGAGCTTCAACACCTATTTGTCTGGGATGAAGTACTTTTGTTGCTTCTATCAACAATTTAACACCTTATTAGAAGAACCACAAATGACATAGCCAATACAATATTCCAAGTCTCCTCTAAGATGTCCTTGATTTATTTAACACTAGGTGACTACCATTGGCATTGATCACCTTTTGTTACCATATTATCCATATTACAACTTTACTACTCTAAAATGACATCTAATCAATACAAATTCATAGCCAGTACTTTAAAATGAAGTTAAATTAGTCTAGGAGTAAATGCCAATACTTTAAAATGAAGTTAAATCAGTCTAGGAGTTAGAGTAGCAACACCCTAGAAAAAGATTCATGAGAAAACATATTAGCATTGATCTTCAGCTAACTTGTAATTTATTGATTAGAATTGCATAAAGTCTATCTTTATCCACATCCTCAATCACCTTTTTCTTCTTATCCACTGGTGGAAGTGGAATCTGCAATTAGGTAGAAACCAATTCCCATGTGATCTCCACATGCATTAATTTTTGTTAAAAACAGATAGGAAAAATAGTATACAATTTGTTATATCAGAGTTCATACCTTGATTCTCTTCATCTTATTAGTGAATTTTGAATTGACTTTGAAGACATTTGTTTGTGCCACAATTTTTCTATTTGGCTCTTTATTGAGAATTTTATGTTTCACACATGAAAGAGAATGTAACAATCTGACAATATCTTCATTGATCAAATTCAATTGAGTCTTCACTTCTGAGTAACTTAGCCTTTTGGATGCATTGAATAGCAAGAATGCTGATGCCTATGTATCATAACCATAGAGTAAGTTACACAAGGAAAAAGAAGTCAATTCTAGATATAGCAAGGAAACTGACACTGATAAATGTGATGTATTCACTTTGCATATTTATGGTTTCTATAACACATCAATTTTAGTTTTCCTTTAAACAAATAACATAAGTAGAAGATGAATCAAATTATCAATGTATGGTCATTAACAATTAATGACATTAACCATTGCTTTAACTTATCCTACCCAACTATTTATTAACCAAAAATTGGAAGAAGAAATACCCAATAATAATCAGTAGAAAATGACCTATAATGCCATTTTATATGAATCAAGGAATCTAACTGTCAGCCAGTAATCAACCAAAAAGGCAATTACCTAGTAAGTAGTAACAACAAGTTCCATAGGCTTAGGGTAAAACTTCCCATTAATATTACAAGTACCCAGAGATTATATCCATGTAAGCTTTCTATGCTTTGTCTTTGTCTGATAGAACTACTTGAACACCTCTACGCATCTTACCTGCATTAAGAAGCAAAGGTCAAAATGTTAAACTGCTTTAGAAATTGGAAAATTTAAAAGGTATACTATATACAAAATGGGCATACCATTTTGGCTGGTAGGTTAAGATCAAATGATTTGTAACTTGGCCAAAACCTAGTTGTCAAAACTGTCACAATCAAGTCTATGCCAGGATGTGCTTGAGAATTTTCATTAAGATAATAATCAAAATGCCCTTGGTTCTCCTTTGCTAATGTTAAATCTATGACCTACATATAAGCATAGAGATTTTTACACAATTTAAAATTAGATTAACTTCATTGATAAGAATCAAAGTGAGTTTTTTTATTTATGTATGATGTAGCATACCATTCCCTCCATTTTAGAAGTAAACTGACCACCACACTGTTGCTTCAGCTTTGTCAATATGCTTCTTTCATGATCATCATTTGCACTTTTATCAAACAAAAGTCTTTGTGCAAGCTTCTTCCTGTAAATTTGACAAATATTAATTATATATCACAACACATAACAAGACAAAGTCCTAAATTTTAAAATAGCATTATATGGATGAAGATTGTCATTCACGTCATGAATTCCAGATGTGTAAAGTTGCATAGCTACACACAAAGATAGCTTGAAAAGAATCTCTGTGTATGGTTTGCATTAATATATATTCACATATACATAGCAATTAATGCATACACAATAAGCTTAGCTATCCCAAACTATCTATCAGAGTATGACATATGAATTCGGTGTCTTCCATCCATGAAGGACTATCAATAGAGACATGTTACTAAAAGAAAGAAAATAACACACTATTTTGCAAATATTGATTTGTTCAAAAGAGAATAGCAATACATGTACTTATAAAAGAGGCACACTCATACAACCACAAGCCAACCCACATATTGGCCACACTATTTGACAAGAACCAATAATTAGCAAAACATTTACGAGTTCACTAACAAAAAATAGTAATATACCCATTGGAAAGTTGATTAGTTTCTACACAATATAGTGTGTAATACTGATCAATAAAATGTTTGTATTTTGAAACTTTGCTGGATTAAAATTAAATATTTTAAAAAAAAATTTATTTGACCTACCAATTCTCTTATTTGTCAAATTGTGGACCTAAAATAAGCTAGCTTAGCTATGATACAGTTACTATCATAATGCGCATAGAAGTGAAAACAAATTAGGGCCAATCCCCTATCATAATGCTTCTCTCTTCCAATCCCCTTCTTCATGTGGAATTAAAACTTCTTGCCAGTCCATGCTTGAAACAAAAGAATATCCATTTTGAATTCCCTCAATGTCTCTTCGCTCATCTACTCTATTCTCAACTTGGCTAATTTCTTGCATGTCAATATGAGACTTGTCCTAAGTTCTTTCTGTTCCTCTCGTAAAATTGGATTCCTCACTAGAACCATTAAATGGATGATTTTTGGAGACATTGGTATAATTTATGTCTTGACCCCTCGTGGTAATATTTAATCTAGTTCGGAAACATTCCTGATGATTAGACATATATACTCATGAGATTTACTAAGACTTATCAAGATAAGATACAAGCAAAGAGTGTGATATATGATTCTTTGTTTCTCTAAGCACATCAAATTTAAAAAAAAAAAAAACTAGATAATTGGTTAAAATGACAAAAATGTCAGTACAGTCTAAAGCTAGCATGTTAATTTGTTTATGAAAACTCAGTTTTATAACATCTAGTGTGCCAGAAATAGAGTCTATAGACTATGGAAACTCAGTCACGTCATTTTATGACTGACAAGTGCTAAAAGCCTCTACCTCAAAAGGAGAGTTCCTATATTAGAAAAATAAAAGATAAATTAAACACAAAACCACTGCTTATATCAGTACAGGCACTCACAATAAGCCAATCAACTACGATGGCAATCAACTCAAAATAATAAGGTGAATAATATGTTGGAAAATTAAAGTCAATAGTGGGGCATACTGCAAACCAGAAATAGTCCCACGGAGCCTTAGCTAGCCTAACTCCCCTACTACTATTGAGGACCTCTGTTCTTCATTCAAGGCTCTACCGTGCAAAGATCTTCCTTTGAGTAAAGACTGCAACAAAGAATTAAAAAAATATCTTATTGTGGTATTGTAAAAGAGTGCTATCAATGAGAGGGAAAAACAAAAATGTTGATTCAATAGAGTGCTATTATGGCCCTACTAAGTAATAATTAAAGAGCATTCTACAAAGTGTGAATTTAATACAATGGTGGAAAGTGAAAGAAATTTTTTTGTTAAGAGTGAATTGGATGACTCTTCCTATAAGGAAAACCAAAGCCCCATGAGGGACCCTTCCCTAAACCCTTCTATTAATCCCCCTCCCCTCACTAGCCCATGTAGAATACCTTCTACTCCAAACCCCCTACAACCCCCCACAACATCTCCCCTGTTGAACCTAAGCAATGTTGTAGTTGATATTTTTAGCAAAGGAAAGACTAGTGGTCACTTCATGAATGCTGCAACTCTTCTTCTTCTCACTTATACAACCCAAGCATCATGCACCAACCTTGGCACAAGGCACGATCAAGAAACCCCAACCTTCCTAACATCTAAGGGAACCCAAACAAACATCAACACACCCAAAACAAATTAGGTATATGGCAGACCTGCTATTAGCAGTCATAAGGTAAATTGTAGCACTTGACTCTTATACCATACAAACAACCAAGAATGCAATTGGATCCTCCAGGACTTCCAAGCACCAAGGATAGTTTGGAACAACTCTTATATGACCAAAACAAGTTGTAACAAAGGTTGGAAACCCTGCCAACCACTTACCAAGCAAACTGTTGTAACCAACCAAACAAGTACTTAGGTTTCTTAGCACTGTTTCTGTCAGAAGGTATTGTGATGATTATAAAGATAACATCGGAGCCTCATAGCTGGTGAGCTGAGTTCCCATGAAGATACTAAGAAATCACACCCATGTGACTTAAATAATCAACTCCATATTCATGCATTGTGATCCTTGCGACTGACTTAACTACCATTTGCTACCCAATTTTTCTTATAAAATAAAATTAGGGGCAATAAATGTTCATCATCAATAAAACTATACATCTAAACTTTTAGGGTTGGAACAAGGGATTGAGTAGTAGAAACATATGTGATAGGACATAAGTTAAGATTGTTACTAATACTGAGTTGGCTGCATTTTGAACTCTTACAAATTCTGAAAGGAATTCTCCCTCTTATATTGACAACAATTTGAGTTACAGACATGCGATAATATCAAGCACACACTACAAATTTTATTTATCTTTTACAAAACTATTCTATTAACTATTACATACGTACTGAACTGCTACTTTACAGGGTACAGAATTCTGAATCCATTCCCTATATTGATTTCCATTTCTATAAATTGACACAATCAGAACAAAAATGTCTAGCTAACAAGCTATGCATTGCAATGTCATAAAATATTTTGAATCTTTGAAAAGGCCTGGGTCAACATACCTATTTTAGCAAATAACCCTTCAATGTCTTTAACAGATCTCTCCAAATCAAAGAGAGGTGTGTAGGCCTGCTCGGTCATAGTGTTTTTTCTCACCATACAACATCCCAAATGTAAGTCTCATCTAAGAATATCATGTAAATTACATCTACTAAATAACACTACATGCATACAAACTTGCTTTCTTATGGTTTGATATTATGTATTCTCTTTCTTTAATTGCAAATTTTGCCTATTTTTAATCTTTCTTTAAAGCTGATATTGTTTTCCTAGATTGCTCGAGAATTTTCTGTACACTTTCAGAAATAGTTCAAAAAATGGAGGCCTAATGTACTAGTGGCATCATAGTTCCTACCAAGGAAAATTGCATTGGAAGATTGATATAGTAGAAATAATAGATTAGATTAGGAATCATAATTATATTAACCATGAAATAAACCTAATATAGCCATTAGGATATGTGAGACTAGAAGGAACAATATGATTAATCATGATAGCTTTTTAAACAACACTAACTCAAATAAATTTTGGTGCAATATTATTTTGCACCTTGAAAATGCACACATATATCAATGTCTAATAGTGTATCAGTTATTCATAATTTTAAATTGTTGTTCAAAAATTTATATTGGATACAAAAGTTTCAAGTACAATATTTCTTTAGCACTGTGGGTGTCAAGTTTTCAAGGAAAAGGGGATTGGTAGATCATATTCCTTAACTAATGGTTCAAAATGGGATCCAACATCAAGGAGCTTTCCTTTAATAATATTTTTAGCATCTAAGATCTATAGCTTAGCTACATTTAGCTCTAGTAAAATAGTATAGACTAATGTAGAAAATATATGAAAAAATGAACAATGTTTGATGCATGCACAGTATGTTAGAAGAAAATAAGAACAAGATGGGCAGTAGAGGTAGACAATTAACAGGCCCAAATAAGTGATCACTTTGTCTGCCTTATTCAATTCATCCCCTACAATCAATAATGGAAAATATTCTTTTGACTAATTAAAAAAAAATGTGAAGAGATATCCTAGAAATACAAAGAACTCAAAATTGACAACCAAACAAATTATGAAAAATCCTATGCATGAAAGAAATTTTTTTTTTCTCTCCTCTCATGGCATTTACACAATGCAAATATTTATTATCCTTTTTTGATGGATCCATGAGAACATGGGATATGAAAACAACTACAAGAACGTGAAGAGATCACTAAACTCCCTATTTTCTATTTTCCTAGAGATAGTGGGTGAGGAGGATTATCCACTATGTGCTCACTTATTGCTCGCATTCAAGCTCCATAGATTGATACTCCCTAAGGTTAAAGAACTTATTGTTCAAAGTCATGTACTTTCTTCTAGGAGTCTGGAAGACTATGGTTGTGCTGATAGAATCAAAGGCAACAATGATAGTATTGTCTGGTAGGGAACAAAATCATGTAGCTAGTGAGTAATTATTGTCCAAGGTGTTGCTGATTTTTGGACAGTGAATGGATGTAGGAAAGAAGCATTTCTAAACTATCCTAGACTAAGAAGGTTGTTATAGTATTCCTATTGAGAAACATTTCCTTTGTGTACATCTTCCTTGATTTCCTCTTAAGTTGCATTCTTTGATGTCTATGTCCATTAGAAACCAAACCAAGTTCTCTATCTTCAACACTTGGAGCACATCATCCTTCATTTATTTCATTGTTAGCACTACCTTTTCAAACTCTTTGATCAACTTTTCTCTTCTTTCCCATGGGTTTGATGATACTTGTGTCAGGTTTTTGCTGGTGTGGATGATGAGGAAGCTATCCTCTCGACTTTATCTTTTCCTACAAGATAATATTTTATTAGTATACAAAGCCAACACAATCTCAGTAAAACCAAAATTGAATTATTACTTTTGTCCAAGCCTCGAGGTTTCTAATTACTCATTCACAAGTTACTTAATGAGGATTAAGGAAACTTGAAGCTTTGATATTGAAATCCATAATATGTTCTTAGGTAATTGACGTTGGAGTAGGATTAAAGAGGAAAATATTCCCCCAAAAGATAATCACTTGATGAACATTATAACAAGGGCTTGGGTATGCAAAAATCATTTCTTTAATACCAACTGTGAGAACAAGAGTAAGTGGTAGAATGAGATCCTAGAACCTAACGATCTAATGTCTAGTTTTGAATAAAGGGTGTCAAACCAAAACTAACAAGGGTACTTCTGATGTGCGACCTGTTATTGGGCCAATGTTAAAGAGGGTTTCAAGGGAAACCCTCTTTTCAACTACAATTTTGGACAATGCACTTAGGGGGGGAGTACTTCAAACACCAAGGCAAGGATCATGAAAGGCCAAATTAGGGCATCAAAAGATAAGCTCCAAGGGAACTTCCTTCTACACAATTTTGACACAAAAATCGCTAACCTTTGAAAAACCCTTTCAAAGATATGCCCCAAAGGTGTCTTAGATCGAAGAGGAAGAAGCCCAAAAACAAGACCAAATTTAGGCAAGGTAGAACACTCAACAACCAATGACTAGGATACACACCAAAGGAAAATTTCCCATGAGTGAGGAAATGGGAGGACATTTTTGCCTTGTAAAAAAGGTGTTCTGTTCAATGCAGTTCTGCAAGCATTGAACATCTGCGGAGCAATCTTCAGGGGGTTCGTGTGTTGAAAGAAAAATGTGAAGCATCTCCTTCAACTAGCCCTCTATAAATGGGTAGTATGGTGTGAGATTGACAAGAATACGGGACGCAAATGGCATTTTGTGACAGTAAAATGTGCAAGGTAATTCAGTCTAATGACATTACACTAATGGCATTACCGGTGGAAGGCTTTAGGTTTTCAATAAACCTCATGAAAGAAGAGCATGATGTATTTAGTGTAAGCGCCTAAGTGTCAGACAACTCAAACCACTAGAAGAAATGAATTAATCAACCAAACATATGAAAACATAAAAAATGTATGAGGTAAATACTAGTTTAAGTGCAGAAAGTGCTAGATTTAGAGCCAGATGCAAGAGATGGAGTCTAGTGTTCTAGATGAGGAGCCAATAGTGGGAAAGCAAGCAACACTGGCATGGGTCGACCCAAGGTTCTGTAGCTCTAGCTACTTCATGCGCTCAACGTCAATGAAAGATTTTTAAAAATTGAATTTTTTTCGAAATTTCGACCAACACGGGCTTAAATTTTTAAAAATTGAAATTTTTCCTTCTACAATCCGACCAATCAAAACCTTATTAATTGATGGTCAAAAAATGACCTCAAATGTACTAGTGTTCACTATAACAAAAGAGAAGCTTGATCACACCCAACATCAAGTTACAGAGTTGGAGGAACAACTTACGCATTTGAAGAGTAATAATGCTAATCTAAAAGGTAGTCCTAGCTACAACTATAGAGAAACTTGAACACACAGAAAGTCAACTTACTAAATCAAAACAAAGGCTGGCAAACTTGCAAATGCAACTTGAATCTGCTAAGGAATCAAAGTAGTTATTAGAGAATGAACTAGAAGCCATGATTTCACATAAATCAGATATTAAATCTCAATTCAAGGCAACAGAAACTGAGATGAAAGGGTTGTCTAAAAAAGTGGATGCTTTGGAGCTAGAGCTTCAGGAGTAGTGCATGCAATGCAAAGATGCCATTATGAAGTGTAAGGTTTTAGAGGAGCAGTTACAAAGATTTGTGAAATGCTTCAATCCTATTTCAAATATACCAGATTGATGTATATTTTAATTTCCTAAGATATGTTGAGTTCTATCTGATTTTTTTTATAACTTCTTCAGGATGCATGTATTCAATTTCAGACCTAGGGTTTCTGAACTAATGTGAAGATGTTTAATTGGATACTAGGAAGGAACAATTTTTTGAGTATTCCTAAAGTTTTGTATCAAAGGAATAAATTAGAAAGAGACTGGTATTAACCAGCCTGCTTGGAACCCCTCATATTTAATCTATGTTCTTTTCTTATTTGCTAAATATACAAATCAAAAGTATGCATATATTACTAATTTGTGCTTGCTTTCTATTTATTCTCCATGCTAACCAATGTAAAGTTCATGGTTGAAGTACACTGACGTTTTCTATTTTATCATCACAATGAGATTTAAACTATAAGATTTAGCATGAAGATCTGCTTGGCATGAAGCCATGTTTTCCTATCTTGTTTATGTAGAAGAAGATTCCACAATAATAAATGTCCAAGAATGTATCATGAATAATTGACATGACTTAAATACAGGTAAGTCTACCAAATCTTCACAATCCATGTTAAATGCTGATTTGTTTCTGGGATAAATTGTGTGATAGTTTTTAGCATCAACGTTTCGGATCATACTACATGATCCATCATCAGGATACGGGAGAGTAACATTGATAGATCACGTAGGATGATCCAAAACATTGATGCTAAAAACTGTCACAAAATCGATCCAAGAAACAAATTAACATTTGAGTATAGTTGCCTCGAAATGAGGCAGAACTATCCAAAAGGGACTATATACACTAAGAAAAATATGGTAGTTTTGTGATATAGATATCTAATACAAACAGCTTTCTCTCCTTTTAATATCAACTAGATAAAATGGTCTGAAAGGTTTTATCAATGCTTTCATGAATGATTTTCAATATGAATTTGTAGAAAGCAAGTAAGAATATCATCTTTGTCAAATGTGGCATATGTTTAATTCTTATGTTTGTCTTTATTTGGATAATATTCCTACTTCTATGTTTTATGCCCATTGATATACTTATGAACATTGCCAAAATTATTATTTTCCATGACATACAAGGGTCTAAAACAATCAGAATTGGACAAAATAGACCAAAAATGTTAAATTGACCAAATACTCAAAATTATAGTACTACAACATTACAAATAAGTGATTTTCAAAAACATTGTAAGCATTTACAATGGACTTAAAAATACTACACATTTAAAATTATGGACAATTTTTATGTAAATTGGATACTTGCCTAAACCATCAGCTTTCTTGCAAAAATGAAATTTTGCTCAATATGTTTATGAAATTGATAAAAAAAGGCTCTTCTTCTGAGGTGGCTCTTGCTACACACGCTGCAGGTAAATTATAGTTAGAAATGTTTTACATAGTAGCTCTATTGCTATTCCACAAGATTTTCTAATTTGGGAGATGAAAGAATTTATAAAATTCTTTCAGGTCTGCTAGCAATAACAATTGGTGCTGGTGAAGTAGCCCATAAAGTGATGGAAGACTCTATTCCAATTTTTTCTTGTGCATGTAAAATTGAATCAGATGCAAAAAATTACTCAATGGTATGAAATTCTAGTTTGCGGCCACAAGTTAGATATTTGGTTTTTTTTTGGGAAATATTTTGAAAGTCTGGAACTCTAATTCGGAGAGCACTTTTGACATGCACAACTAACCTACAATATTTCCTAGCTACTCATTGTATTTCCCTTAGTCTACATCACAAAATATTTAGATTTTGATTGTTGTTTATGCATAGAAGAGTGCACAAATGTGAAAAATAATGCAAACCTTGAATGTGAATGTTAAGATTCTCTATCTTTTCCTTGGCATTGGAGTATAGAAGTGTGAATGGCAATATTCCCATAGTCCAAAATTATAAGGTTACACAAAAATCAAGATTTATTATTGGACTTTCACTCGAGGGTGAACAAATTATAGATTAGATGATGAAAGACTATGTCAATTAGTGCAGAATTTTGGCTAATTTTTTTAATGTTATCCCTAATAGAGACCAACAAAAAGAGAAGGCACATGAAAGGCCTCTAAGAATTCCAAAAAAATTTGAGTTTTAGTAGCATATAATATTTGTCAATTGATGCACTATACAAAGTTATAGTTAGTTTTCTTTATAACATATGGCTTAGGATAATAATGGAGGCCTAAACTCCCAAATAGTTAAGCCTTTTTTGGTACATCTAGAGTGGCCAAACACTCAGCAAGTCGAGGTAAGGTATTGTTATGGAAATGATTAAGGATGGGCTGAACTTGTGTAATCACTTAGTGCATCATTTAACTTTCCAAATGAATTGGGTATAAAATGCCCCACTTTTGTCATGATTTAAGAAACTTAACCTGCATATCATAACTAGTAGTCTAAAAATGTCATGATTGTGAACATAGAAATAATTGACCATTCTTTTATATCAAATATACTAAAAATTATAATCAATGAGAACATCTCAATACTTTCTTTAGTTGAAATAGAAACACAAGATTTTCCTCAAAGAAGTTTGAATTCCACTGCTTGATATTTTTAACAACCTTAACAAATATGCCTTTATTTACCAATTCTTGCATCTCCAATACAAATTCAATTTTATCAGCATAATTGTAATTCAAAATACCCTAAATAAAAGATCAAAAGGAATTGAGGGTAAGTATCTAAGAAAACATGATCTCCTTAAGGGAAAATTGATCTTTTTTTTCTCACATGTACATGATCAAGAGTCTTACTACTGATTCTAGAAAGAAGTTGATTATGATCTCTTTGTTTGGTAGAATCCATCATTAAATTCCCTTGTGATTCACTCTCATTATGTCTCCCTTTCCACCTAGGATGATTTTCTAGATGTACTCCTAATTTATAAGTATGACAAGTCTTGTTGGAGCTGCAAGCTTCACTACCATGAACATGTTCGATTGGAGATCTCAATTCAACATCTTAATCATGCTTATGTGAGAAATTTAATGGGAGTTCATACATCACCACACCATTTGAAATGGTTTTAATAAATACCTACTCCTATCCACTCCTAATGTTAATAGTATAAAATTCCTTTGAGCATGTATTATCTAGATTGGTATCATATGTAATTAGCTTCAATGATCTATTTGTGAGAGAGATGTTTAAACCTATCAACAAAAGTTATAGATTATGAGATTTGAAGTAATATCTTGTTGAAGATAAATTATTTATTTCAAAAATTATTGGTGTCTCAAAACTAACAAAAGACACCCTTGAAAATGCATCTTGCGTTTTCCTGAATCCATAAGTGACCTTATATGAGGGACAAATTCTACTAGAATGTACAAGGCCTCTATATACACAATATTCTTGAACCAGGTCATCAAGCATTCACATGTTCAGCTTCATTCAGCTAAGTTCATTCTATGAGAAGAAATACACATAAGAAAATAAATTCATTCAAAAAACCTGTGACAACTTATCATGACAGAAAAAATGGAGATGATGCCTTCTATTTGGCAAATAAGTAAATATCCCTAAGGAAATACCAAATTCAAACTCATGCTCAAGTTGCATGTGTCAACATTCTCCATTGACCTTAGTCGCAAGGCTAACTAACTTATCAAGAGTGTGTATCCCACAAATAAAATTGGTATAAATGTTACAACCTCTCACTGCAGCAGAATAAGAGATCAAATTAATTTTTTGTTGACAACTTTATGCTTTTACTCATTTTTGACGATTGAACGATATCCAAAACACCTACTTTTCTCCCCAATCCACAAAGTTCACCTTCCCTTCTCAATAAAATACATCCCCTTGCTTTTAATTATTTGATATTAATCACATCATATTATCCATAGTCTAGCCTTTCCAAGGATGCAATCTTGCAACAACTCATTGTTTTGCAATCTTCCTGCCTGCATGTTCTGTATGGACTGATACTTTCTTGGCCAAACATTTTTAGTAGACTCTTCCTCCTTAGTACCCACTAGATCAAAACACTAAAGCTATAGAAGCCACTACCAACATGCTCTGTACACTATAAGAAGAATGTCTCTATATGCAACAAATATTTTTTTAATGACCTCCCTCCCTTTTTCATTAGAATGTGTCCAATAATCAAGGTAACTGAGAGATTCATGTATGCTTCTTCATCCTTGTCTAATTGATCTTCTATTTGAATAAGTTAAAATCCTTTAGAGTGTCAGTGGATAACATATGTGTTTTAACCTCTTGTGTTCTATAACTTTGAAACAACTGATGTTAAAAATAGCATTTTCCTACAAAGTTGTACCTAAATAATCTACATTGCAATAGACTCCATTGCCCAAGTAAAAAAGGCACTAGTCTTCAAATTCATTGATAGATTGTCATTTATTTTGTATATCCAAAATCAATAATGACATTCCAATTTGACTAAGGAATTGAATGAGAGGTAAGAAAGTCAAGAAAAACTTAAAAAGGCTTTAAAAGAGAAATCAGATGAATGTCACTAATTTAACACTCACATTGGACAAATACAACTTGATTTAAATGAAACAAAGCACAATGAGCAAGAACTTGAGAATGTGAATGAAGTCTTAAGGGATGACAGAGCCAAAGAAAATAAATTCAAGCATGAATTCAAATTGAGCACTGAAAATATTTATGAGCAGCTAAAAAGGCAAAAACCAGTTGGAGATAAGCAAGGATTGCATTATGAACAATGAGAATGTTCTAAGACAACAAAATTTAGAGCATATCAGATTGAGAAACCTAATGAGATGCCTATAAATTAGACCAACAGATAGAAATTCAATGTCAAATGCTTTACATGCAACAAGCTTGATCATAGGGCGGGCTTAATTGTACTCATTTAAGGTCATAAGTAGTTAATAAAACTATAATTTGCCAAAAAAGTTGAATTGCACATGGTGTAAATATGTACAATGAACTAAAAATTTAAAAAACAATTAGCGTTCCTATATAGCAAGATAAAAAATTGAATGAACGGTTCAGTGCATGTTTTTTAGCTAATCTAAAATTATGATATCACTTGAAAACTAAAATGGTTGATTTCATCAAGTGAAAAGTATACTTGAACCAAATTTAACAAATAAAATCTAATCTGCTAATAGAAGTGGCTGCAGTATTCTAACAAAATAAATGAGCAGACATAATTTGTTTGCCAGTTTCAAAAAGTTTCTTTGATAAGCCTGATATATTTAATCATTAAATATTAGGTTTGAAAAAGACTGTACTAATATTTCATTCTATTTTTATTTGGTGGAATGTTTACCCCACACATATCTTATTTTTGCAGACTGGTACCTACCTCAAATCTATCCTAGAATTACTTTTTAAATGAGGTTCCCAATGAAATCTTGGACAAATCTTAAAATGTTGGATTTACTAAACTGTCTGAGGTAAAATTCTAGGTAAGAAGACACCTTAACAAATAATTGATTTTGGATTCTTTTCTATGAAATTGAGTTAAGCACTGGGCTCCACACTGTAATTCATTCCAAATGGATTTTATTCTGGGAATCCACAAAACCACCCAAGTCCCATCATGATTGATGGCTAGTGCACACTGATCTAGCACTTGTACACAAAGCATCCTCTTTTTCTCAATGTGTGGGATCAAAATTGTGCATTGTCTGGCTATTATATTTGTAAATTCATTAGATGGAAGGGATGAATCAGGGGTCACATTGAAGGATAAAGATAAATTCATCACTGATATTCCTTTTTTTTCCCACTTTTATTCTCTCCATCCACCAATGCTACTGATTTGGCCTGATACTCGAGACCATTCACATGTTATTCAACACCATTCCCCCACCATTGGGTCTTTTACTTTTACGGAAGATTTCCTAAGTTTATTTTATTTCTTAATATGCATCATAAGTTTATGTCATACTTCATTTTTCTTTTCAATATGGAATCATGAGTTTGTGTTGATACTTCTTTGATTATAATTTAAAATTGAAAGGTACTTATTTCACTAAATTTTTTAATGATAAAATCTCAGCTTCATTTTTTATATCTTATATGAAAATTGAAACTTCTTGTTTGTCATAATCAATCATCCACATTTCAATATCATATTCATTCAACCCCAAAATTGATTTGATGGTATATAAAAATTGTGAGAGAGCATTAATTTGGACATGTGTCATGATCAATTCTGGACAAGATTTAGGCAAAAGCGAAGCAAACCATCAATTAGTTGCCAACTGAGTTCATGTAAAAGTGATAGAAACCAATATTTATGTCACTTCTAGGAATATTTAGTTTTATAGTTGCTGGAATTACAATCTATTTACATAAAGATGATTCATTCAAAAGTGGCTTGAACATCAATTGTGAATCAAACCTTAGATTCAAGGTAGACTATTCCATTATCCATTGGCCTAATGAACAAGACCTATGATTATGTTTAATGTGAAACTCACTTGTGTTCGAAACCTTGTGTGATCCATCTATCAATTACTTGTGTAATGTCAAAAGATTTGAATACAATAGAATCAAACTAAAAAAAACAAGTTCTTGTGCAAGCTAAAACAAAACCTCCAAATAGAGCTCAACAAAAGAGTGTGAAAATAGAATTACCATAAAAAACCTGACTCAAATGTTACCAAAGCCTCCATTGTTTAATGATATTCTCCTTGACTAATTGATATATATATATGCTCATTTTCTTAAGGATGACTTGATTTGACAGCATATACTTTGCTCAAACTTGATGGATTCTTGGAATGGATGAGGGAGTAGCTTAATTAATAGAATTTTGGAATGGAGAATGGATAGTAAAGATCTAATGATGAGATCATTGTGAAGGATGGTTGATAGGATTCCCGTAGGATGAAGGTGAAGATGAAAGGTGGAGATTGAAGGTTTTAAATTGTGAATAGCTCGGATGAGCTTACTAATCATAGTAAGTGGTTGAAACCATGAGGGAAATAAGGGATGTGTGCATCTAGATTGGCTATATTCTTGGGTTTGGTGGAGAGAATAATGGAACTATAATAACAAGTGCCTTTAGATATTTTGATTCTTGGAACATTTTAAGGGGCTTCAGGCATATTTAAATGCTAATATTATTAACTATTTTAGCCATGTGTGAGGTGAAAAAAGAAATTTTATTTATTTATTGTGATAGAGCGGAAAGAGGGATTACTTAAATAATAGGAACAAAGCAACACTCTGACTGTTTTAAGAGGAATGAGGGGATATATGGCACTAGATTGGATAAGCGATTTGCCCATCAATGTGAAAGTGGATGTGTATAGCTATGGCCAAATGTTTTTGGAGCTCGTCAGCGGAAGGAAAAACTTCAATCCAACAAAAATCCCAAGTAAGAAATATTATCCAGACTGGCTATTCAATGAGATGGTGGCTAGAAATTTTATGGGCATGTCAGATCCAAGGCTGGGCAGTGAGGTTGATCTGGAACAAGTAGAAGTGTTGGTGAGGGTGGCATTTGTGTGCATTCAAGGGAACAGTTTGTCGAGACCTCCCATGGGAGAAGTGGTGGCAATGATGCAACAAAAATACACAATACTAACTCCCAAATCCCAAAAGATCAATACTAGGTTCTATTCCAAAAACTCTATTGACTGTAGCGGAATATAGCCACGTGCTCGGAGTATGTTCTTTTCCATGTTCACTTCTAGTCATTGAAAACAAACAAAAAATATATCACAAAACAACTTACCAGATTCTCTCTAGCAACCCTCAAAAGTCTGGTTTGATTTACTTTGAAGACCAGCCCTAAATGAAACCGGGCTCTGCAAAAACCATGTGAAAATGTAGAGAAAACCTGAAACGAAACTGTGCTCTCCAAAAACCATGCAAAAACGTGAAATGAAATCGAGTGCGGGAAAGACGTAAAAGGACACATTTTTTTTAACTTTTCAGATGTATAAGCCCTGTGCTGCTTGAAATTTTGACCAACACGAGTCTTATATGTAAAAAAATAAATTTTTGCCTTTACATTTCGACCACCCTAAATTTATTTAGTTGATGGTCAAAAAATGATGTTAAATGTGGTAGTCAGAGAAAAGGTGGGATGACCAGATTCATCATAATAGGTTTGTGACATCATGTTTTGATGATGAGTTGGGTAGGGATGGAACGTTACTAGTTAAGACATGGAGAGAAATGGAAGACTTCATGGAGGACCTTAGGAATGATGTTACTAGAGGAAAGATTGGAAGCTTGGATGAATCTTAGACAGGGCAGTGACTATGCTACGTATTCCTTTCATTTGGGTAGAATGATTGACCAATGGTTGGGTTGTTGCGAATGGACTTGCTAACAGTTGTTTCAAAGGATAGATAAGTGATCTCTATAGCAAAAATATTTGATTTTTTCTAAAATATGGGGAGGTTTTTGAACACTCAAGAACATCAAACACACCAATAACCCTATAAGATGTTTTACGAGGATATACAAGCTTAGCTAGGGGTGTCCTCAATATATGCAAGGTACGTGAGGCCCAAATCTGTAGATGAAAGAAAAAAATGCCACACAATTAGGAGGAGACAATAACCTAAATCTCCACCTTCATGTCCTAAAGGTATAAAGTTCTTTGGGGCTTAGCCAAGAGTGACAAGATTATTCTTCCAAGAGAGGTGTCTTTCAATTCACCTCTCGATATTTATACTCCACTAGAATGCTAGAGTTGACATCATCCCAAGGGGTGATGAATGTTGACATATAGTCAAGTTTTTTATTAGTAAAACCACTTATTTAGATTCTATATATAGTGTTTTCCATGTACTATAGTTTAGACCGAGCAGTTCAGCATTTTCCGAGCACTACAGTTCAAACTAAGTAGTTCAATGTTTGCTAAGCTTTATAGTTTCTACCGAGTTAACAACTTAAGCCAAGTGAAGCCAATGTTAACTGAGTTGAATGAAGAATAGTGTCTACCAAGTATAGTCATGATAAACAGGGAATGCAGTTTATACTGAGTTACATTGTATCTACCGAGTCACAAGTGGATACCGAGTTCAAATCTATGTTGAAGTGATTAGTATGGATAGAGCCTCTACTTCTATTGAATGCATGATGATGTCGATTTATGATAGTGGACGTCGTGTATCAAAAATTCACCAAGTTAGTTTTTAGAACTTGAGTATCTACATTTGGGCCAACTTTGTAATATTGGTGTTAACTTGTGTAATGGTGGACTTTATAATCATGTAAATTGGATTGATATATATGTAATGTATTATATCATATCCAATGTAGTATGAATATATGAGATAATGTGAATGAAATGTAAGCATGCAAATGTGAATCAGCAATAGAGTAAAGTGTATCGTAAGGCCATATCAAGAGCAACAAAGTTATATTTATCACATTGAGGTGATCAATATTTCAAAGGATCTCAATCAAAAATTCAGTTGTAAGCCAGAGATCTATTTTTTCAGCCTAATAGGTGAATCAGCTTCAAATCCTTTAACAGGGTAGACCTAACAGTCTTTTCTTAAATCTCTTTACTGAGTGGATACTTCATTGTATGTTTGTAAAACCTCTAACAAGGTGGACCTAGCAGTCCTAATTGCTCCTAATAGGGCAGATCATCATAAGTGATCAATGTAAGCCTTAGTAGGCCAACTTTATGCTATAGTATTGAAGTTTTGTGGGTATCATCCCCACCCTAGTTTTACTTTCTATTTGGAAGGTTTCTAGGTCACCAAATATTATGTTCATGGTGTCCTATATATCTCAATTTCTTATGCATGCAATAGATCAAATTTATTAATATTAATGCAATTAAGTTCTGAATAGGATAAAAGGTTTTGAGGTTACTAATTCACCCTTCCCCTCTTAGTAACCTAGCTAGTCCTCAATATTTCTAACAATTGGTATTAGAGAATTGTGGTTCTCAGGATAAAGATTGATAGCTTGAGCAAAGATCAAGGAAAATGGAGATATTCAGACTTGACAAAGCTATTGATAATGAAAACTTAGATCTAGAAATGGCCATAGCTCAACTCAAGAAAGCAAAAGAGCATCTTTCCAAATCTCTAAAAAGAAGGAAGGAACTTGCAAATAAGATGAATGACCATCAGTATGTTGAAGAAAAGATTGAAGATTTTCTCCCTTCAAGCAGTTTAGATGAAGAAAATGATGCAATCAAAGAACTCCTATAAAAGAATAGGTCTGTGCAAGAAGTAAGAAAATTGAAAAGAGAACAAAAAATTCAGTCAATAAGATTGTGTGAAATCTCAGAACAGAGAAATAAGGAAAAAGAAGGGTTGGAGGTAAGGAACAATGAAATTCAAAATCAATCCCTTCAGCAAGAAAATCTTATTGATCAACTCTCCAATGCAAATGAAGAAATCATGAGTCTGAGATCTGAAAATGAAAGAATAAGGAATGATCTGAACACCGAAAGACAAATCAATAAAAGGTTAAGGAATGACTTAAACTCTGAAAGGCAAATCAATGAAAGGATTAAAATTGATCTAAATTCTGAAAAGAAACTCTATGAAAGAATAATGAAATCTCAAGTAGACATGGATCAATTGAATTAGCAAAATGAGAAAAATCTTTATAGGCAAAAGGGTAAGGCAAGAATTGGATACAAAGAAGAAGGTGAGTCCTCCAAACAAGGTGCACAAAAGAAACAAAAACCTATCTATGATCACTGTGGTAATATAGGTCATACATCAAACAAATGTTGGAGTAATGGAAAGGCAAAATTCAATGGAAAATGCTACAATTGTAGTCAGCATGGTCATAAAGCTAATGAATGCAAAGAAAAACTGAAGTTTGAGGGAAAATGTCACAAATGCAAGAAACAAGGTCACAAGGCATCTAAATGCAAATTTTTTGTTGAAGCAACTGAACAAAAACATGGAAAGGATTAGAACTTCAAAGAATAATCCATGCAAATTTGGTTCATTATTGATATGTTTGTTTTTCTATGTTCAAAAGTTTTTCCCTTCAAAAGGCATGATTGTATGGAGAAAAGATATCCCAGTTTTATATCAAATTAATGAATGCATCACTGAAATGGGTGAAAATTTTGATAGTATCATGGATACTTATTTTGAAACCTTCAAAGAAAAGATGAATAATAGATTCAGAATATCAAAGAAGTTGGTTGAAGATTATAAGGATGATGTTTTCTTTATGGTAGATAGTGACAAAGTCTACATCCAGGCAATAAGGCCTAGAGTTATGTGGGTAAAACCTCTTCCATATGAGGTTAACATTGATAAGGTAAAGGAAATCATTGAAGCCTTGGTAAATGAGCCTATAGATCTAAAGACACCTTACTTTGGAACTTATGATGAGGCAGAAGCAAGAATTGAACTTGAAATCAAGCTTCTCTAGGCGGTAAACAAAGGAAAGAGGAGGATAACAAAATTAAGAAACAACAAGCACCCCTCTTATGTTAACTAAGGGAAAAGGAGAAGATGTGGAAGAATTAGAGAATGAAGAGGAATTAGAAAAGGAAGAAGAGCTAGCAAGGAAGAAAGGCAAGGTGATCATCACCATGGTACCAAAGTCGTTCAGTACAGTATTTACAAGAAGATCCCGAAAGAAAGCAGGGAAAGAAAGTAGTGATGTAGTCTTCAACTGACCTCCTCTTACATTTCAAGAAAGGCTAAATATACTAAGAAAAGATGCTGGAATAAACAACTTTAAAGAACCCAAGTATGAGACAAGGACTCTAGCAGAGCAGAAAAAAGTTGAAGATCTAGTCGTGGACAAATTGGGTAGATGGAAATTCTCTCCAGACCAGCTAGCATCATAGATCCCTAAAGTTTTGTTAGACAAGGTCAAGGTTAGATGGGAGAACACCAAGTAGACTGTCAAAGACATCTTTGCAAAAACATTAAAATAGTTGGTACCCAGCTTGATTGATCGAGAGGTAAATAAGGCACTAAAAGACAATGAGAACAAAATGACTTTAAATTTCAACACTTGTCTAGTTTTGATGAAAGATATAGAGTATATTTAGAAGAATGCTACAAATCTATGGAAAAATGTATTCCATCTTCACACAACAAGTGAAAATCCTATTGAAATCAAAGATGATGGTGATGACAGTGACAAGGATGAAGACTCTACTCTATTTGTCACAATTGATGCAAAAGAATATCAGGAGCTAATGAAGGATGATGAAGAAGAAAAAGAGGAAGAAACTACAGAAGAAGCCAAGCACGAAGAAGAAGAGGTCAACCTAGTCAAGATAGCTATGGTTGGCATAGCATCACTTCCTTACTCTCCAGCAAAATTTGCAACATCATCAAGCTTAGAGATAGCTTTAATAGACTTGATTGTGACAACCATTGATACATCAAATGTCCAATCACTCCCTGCTACCTCTTGGCTCAACACTTCACTAATAGAAGTGCTTACCACTTCATCCATCAAGTTGCAACATCCTTCAGTTATTGATCCAACTTTAGTAATGGATACAGAATATTCTATAATTTTAAGCTCCTTAACAGTAAGTACAATTTTGGATTCTACAGTTTTAGTAACCTTAGTTGAAGTATGCTTTAGTTGTAAATAATTTTTTCAGTACTTCACTTGTAAATATCTCAGTTTTGGGAAGTTTGGTAAATACATAAATTTTGGATTTTGTAAGTATTCCAGTCGGTATTCCACTAGTAGGCACTGCACAAATTTTCACTACTAGTCCTACTATTTCCACTATTGTTTCTATTCCAAAATCTAAAGCACTAACTTCAAAGATAGTTGAACCAAAGATTCAACCAAGACTTTTGATTAGTGGAAAGGAAATAGATGAAGATATAGATCTAAATGAGGAAATTGAAATTCCCAAATGTGACTTTGATAATATCTCTATGAAACAAATGCATATAGTTGTTCAACTTCTTCGAAAGAAGGAAAAGTAGAAGAAACTCAGAGAAGAGAGAGACAAAAAGAATATAAGATTATTGAGGATGCAAAGAACATTTTGACTGAAGCTATATGTGTTGAAGTTAATACTTCTCAACACATTTTTTTGCAATTAGAAGAGGTAGTCAATAAATTCAATGAAGATTCCAGTGGTTAAGATAAGTTAATTGAGAAAGCAAAAAAGAAATTTGATAACAAAGTGCTTGAGCACATTTCTCAACACATAGCTATCCAGTAGGTAGAGCTTTCTTGAATTTTGACAAGTCTTGAAACTTCTTACACAAATGTAACATTAGTTTTTACAAAGTTATGTGATATTACCGAACATACAATTTGACCCTAGTTCAAGCTCTGCACATCATATGAAGATTAGATTCTTATAAGATATCCAAGCAGAATTGTTAAGAGAGGAAGCAAGGATCTGGTCTGCACTCATAGACATTCAGAATATGATCCTTCCCATCATGGATACAATGCAAAAGAACATTGCCTATTCCAAAACATTGATCCATGACAATAATTTCTCAATTGCAGATCACATGATCGAGCTCTCTGCAGAAGTGCAAGTTGCTCTACAAACATGCAAAATTTTGTAAGATAATTGGGATAAGACCTTAACTCTCATTCTTAAGGTACATTATGATTTTCTCTCACATTTTGGTGTCTCCATATAAGCAGATTGTGTATAAATCTTTGGCATTATTGTCAAAAAGGGGGAGAGACATTTATATATATTAAAAGGGGAGAGATATTTGTAAATACCAAGAGAGAAAGATACCATACTAGGAAATACACTTAGTATGTCAATATGCCTAACATAATATGTACATTGTATGGGGGAGAATTATGCAAAGAAAATGTATATATAACAGAGTTACAAAGACAAATTTTGAAAAATCTCAAAAATTAGTATGCCATACCAAGCTAAGTATCACACTATGTTGTACATAAGTTTTGGCTGATAAGTGTTTTTGTCACTAATTCCAAAGGGGGAGATTGTTGACATACAGTCAAGTTTGTTATTAGTGACCACACTTATTTAGATTCTGTATACAATGTGTTCCATGCACTACAATTCAGATTGAGCAATTCAACATTTGCCAAGCACTACAATTCAAACTGAGTAGTACAATATTTACTAAACTTTATAGTTTCCACTGAGTTAACAACTTAAGTCAAGTGAAGCCAGTGTTAAGTGAGTTGAATGAAGAATAGTGTCTACCAAGTACAGTCATGGTAAATAGGGAATGTAGTTTATACTAAGTTACACAGTATCTATTGAGTCACAAGTGGATACTGAGTTTGAAAATATGTTGAAGTGATTAGCATGGACCAAACCTCTACTTCTACTGAGTGCATGATGATGCTGAGTAATGAAAGTGGATGTCATATATCAAAAATTCAACAAGTCAATTTTCAGAACCTGAGTATCTACATTTAGGCCGACTTTGTAATCATGTAAATTGGATTGATATATATGTAATGTATTGTATCATATCCAATGTAGTATGAATATATGAGATAATGTGAATGAAATATAAGCATGCAAATGTGAATAAAAAATAGAGTAAAGTGTATTGTAAGGCCATATCAAGAGCAATAGAGTTATATTTATCACATTGAGGTGTTCAATATTTCAAAGGATCTCAATTAGAAATTTAGTTGTAAGTCAAAGATCTACTATTTCATCCTAATAGTTGAATCAACTTTAAATCCTTTAACAGTGTAGACTTAACAGTCTTTTCTTATAGCTCTTTACTGAGTGCATACTTGATTGTATGTTTGTAAAACCTCTAACAAGGTGGACCTAGTAGTCCTAATTGCTCCTAATAGGGAAAACCATTAGAAGTGATCAATGCAAGCCTTAACAAGCCAAATTTATGCTGTAGTATTGAAGATTTGTGGGTATCATCCCCACCCTAGTTTTACTTTCTATTTGAAGGTTTCTAGGTCACCAAATATTGTGTTCATGGTGTCTCGTGTTTCTCAATTTCTTATGCATGCAGTAGATCAGATTTATTAATATTAATACAATTATGTTCTGAATGGGATAAAAGGTTTTGAGGTTATTGATTCAACCCTCCCCTTTTAGTAACCTGACTATCCAAAATATTTTCAATAGATGAAATCTCCAAGAAGGCCTCCTAAAAAGTGTAAAAAAAGACCACATAAATGATCTTGGGTTTAAAAGACACTTGTTCACTCCAATTGATGGTTTAGATTTTGTAAGCTATGATTGAAGACACTCGTGTTTATGGCATACAAGGTTCTTTCCAACTTGATAGTGTTGTCAGCATAATGAAAATCGAGAGTTCGTCAACATAAGTAAACCGATCGATGTCAACATTAGAAAATTGTGTGGGAAAGCTTTGAAACTGATAAGAATGTTTGTCCTTTAGAACATTCGGGATTGAATGAATACTTTTTAAGCATCAAAGTGTAAGTGTGTTAATTTGCATTATTCATTGATTTTTAGGCATTCAAGATTAAGTAAAAATGTTTTATGCCCAAACTAAGGTGTTAATCATAGAAATGGTTCATTGATCTTAATAATTCAAGAGTTTGTTTGATTCATCAAATTAAGTGTGACATGCATTCAAAGACAAGTTTTTATGGGAATAGACTTGCTAACAAAATGTATCACCTAATCTATTAGTGCCATATTGAATACTAACTAATAAATGAAAGCATTCACACAACTAAATAGTTAACACTTAAGATAGGACTAGGGCTATAACCACAAAGGAAGCATAAATGGCTAGAGCTCTAGAAATAGCAGCCTTTGAGTAATTGGTTATTGCAAATTAACAAATCCTAAATTCTCATAACGCTAGTTTAAAATAAAATTGATCTATGAGTACACACATTTAGAGATTCTTTGATTCTTCCACATCTTCTCCTTTGCCCTCGGTTAACATAAGAGGGGTGTTTTCTATTCTCAATTTTTTTATCCTCCTCTTTCCTTTGTTTACCACCTATGGAAGCTTGATTTCAAGTTCAATTCTTGCTTTTGCCTCATCATAAGTTCCAAAGTAAGGTGTCTCTGGATCAACAAAATTGAGATTTCATTATTATTAGTGACAACACTTATATAGATTTTGTATACAGTGTTTGCCATGTACTACAGTTCAGACTGAGCAGTTCAGCATTTGCTAAGCACTATAGTTCAAACTGAGTAGTTCAGTGTTTGTCGAGCTTTACAGTTTCTACCGAGTTAATAGCTTAAGTCAAGTGAAGCCAATTTTAATCGAGTTGAATAAAGAATAGTGTCTATAGAGTACAATCATGGTAAACAAGGAATACAGTTTATATCGAGTTACACAATATCTACTAAGTCACAAGTGGATATCGAGTTTGAAACTATGTTGTGATTAACATGGACCTAGCCTCTACTTCTATTGAATGCATGATGATGTCGAGTAATGATAGTGGACACCGCATATCAAAAATTCACCAAGTCAGTTTTTAGAATCCAAGTATCTACATTTTGGCTAACTTTTTAATATTGGTGTTAACTTGTGTAATGGCTGACTTTGTAATCATGTAAAGTGGATTGATAGATATGTAATGTATTGTATCATATCCAATGTATTATGAATATATGAGATAATGTGAATGAAATGTAAGCACGTGAATGTGAATCAATAGTAGAGTAAAGTGTATTGTAAGGCCATATCAAGAGCAACAAAGTTATATTTATCACATTGAGGTGATCAGTATTTCAAAGGATCTCGATCAGAAATTCAGTTGTAAGTCAGAGATGTACTATATCATCCTAATAGGTGAATCAACTTCAAATCCTTTAACAGGGTAGACTTAATAGCCTTTTCTTAAATCTCTTTACTGAGTGCATACTTCATTGTATATTTGTAAAACCTCTAACAAGGTGGACCTAGATTTCTTAATTGCTCCTAATAGGGCAGATCATCAGAAGTGATCAATGTAAGCCTTAACAGGCTAACTTTATGGTATAGTATTAAAGTTTTGTGGGTATCATCCCCACCCTAGTTTTACTTTCTATTTGGAAGGTTTCTAGGTCACCAAATATTGTGTTCATGGTGTTATGTGTTTCTCACTTTCTTATGCATGCAGTAGATCAGATTTATTAATATTAATGCAATTAAGTTTTGAATAGGATAAAAGGTTTTGAGGTTACTGATTCACTCCTTCCCTCTCAGTAAGCTAACTAGTTCAGAATATTTCCAACAGATGAAATCCCCAAGTAGACCTCCTAAAAAGTGTAAAACAAGACCACATAAATGATCTTGGTTTTAAAAGACACTTGTTCACTCCAATTGATGGTTTATATTTTGTAAGCTATGATTGAAGACACTTGTGTTTATGGCATACAAGGTTCTTTTCAACTTGACAGTATTGTCAGCATAATAAAAATTGAGAGTTTGTCAACATAAGTAAAGCTATCGATGTCAACATGAGAGAATTGTGCAGGAAAGCTTTGAAACTGATAAGAATGTTTGTCCTTTAGAGCATTCGATATTGAATGAATACTTTTTAAGCCCCAAAGTGTAAGTGTGGTAATTTGCATTGTTCATTGATTTTTAGGCATTCAAGATTGAGTAAAAATGTTTTATTCCCAAACTGAGGTATTAATCATAGAAATGGTTTGTTGATCTTAGTAATTCAAGAGTTTGTTTGATTCATCAAATTAAGTGTGACATGCATTCAAAGACAAGTTTTTATGCGAATAGACTTGCTAACAAAATGTATCACCTAATCTAGTAGTGCCATATTGAATACTAACTAATAAATGAAAGCATTCACACAACTAAATAGTTAACACTTAAGATAGGACTAGGGTTATCACCACAAAAGGAAGCAAACCAAGAACGGTAGGATCCTTATGGTATAACTTGTGATGAAATGGATATGTCCCTAACGAATGGAGATGTGTGCTCATGGTGTGCTCAAGCTTCAAGTGGATGGGTGTTTATCAAGTGTGAGGGAAAATGGAGGATTCGACAATGGAGGAGGAGAGGGATTTCAACATTATGATGGTATTTTGGTAGTTTTTAGGCTCTCAAAATAACATGATAAATTTGCGTGAAAAATGGATTGTATTTGTGAAGGGAGAGGGTTTCATTTATAGGCTAAGGGGTAGAGAGATGGATGGGCAAGATGCAAGGATGGAAGAATGGTGAGGGAGAGTTAAGATGCATTCAAAGACAAGATTTTAAGCATTCAAATTCATTCTTAAGAAAAACTAACAAACAACATGGTTAGGGGTAGCTAGATGCTCCAAGCTGCAATGTTGCAAAAAAAAACTGATTAGTCATAGAAAAAAATCCATAAAATGAATATTTAACTATGCAAAAAATTATTTTAACTTTTTAAGTTATTTTTGATATGTGTAATTCAAGTTAGAATAGTTCATATCCTATGGAACCACTAATAGTCAAATTTTGATTTATACTTTTTTTTCTTAATAAATAAAACAATGATCCCATAAGTAAAACAATGATCTCACGAGGTAAATAGAAATCTCACGGGTTTACATAGTGATTCCACGGGTTTAAACAGTGATGTCACAATGTGGGAATGCAAGTAAGAGGCATCAGGATTGTAGTACAAAGAACTAGTGAAACCACAAAAAAAAGAGCCATAGATAAAAAATCATAGAGCAATCCTACAAAGAATGTGATCTTGTGGGTTTTTGAGGGAGTGTTCCCATGGACAAATGGGTTGGTGGGTTCGATTATAGAGAGAAAAAGTGGGTTTTAAAGGTTGGCTAATTGGGTTAAGCATTCCTGCTGGTAAAAAATGATGTTCTCACGAGAATGGGATTGGTGGGGATGCAGGGGTGTGTTTAGTGACACATGGTGATGGTGGCTAGAGGCAAACGATGATCCCACCTTCACAGGATAGCATTCTTGCTGGTTTATGGCTGCAATCTTGCGATCGCAGGTATGCATTCTTAGGGTGGAGGGATCATGAACAATGTGTGTATGAAAGTGATTTAAAGCAGAAAATAAATTTATGGCTAGAAGAGCAATTTCTGATGAGAGATGCACGTACCTACAAAAATATTAGAAAATCACCTCACACACACACAAGCACAAAATGTCAGTTTTGGTTAGTCTAGCAAAGAGAAAATAAAAAAATGATTATAGTGACCCTGCGAGGTCCCACTAGGCATACCAAAATGTATCACCTAATCTAGTAGTGTAAAATGAATATTAATCCAATAATGAAAGTATTAACACAACTAAGCAGTTAACACTTAAGATAGGACCAAGGTTATCACCACAAAAAAGGAAGAAAACCAAGAATGGTAGGCTCCTTTTAGTATAACCTGTGATGGAGTGGATATGTCCCTGATGTATGAAGATGTATGCTCACGATGTGCTCAATCTTTAAGTGGATGGGTGATTATCAAGTGTGTGTATGGATGAGGGTTTTGACAATGGAGGTATGTAGGGATTTCAACATTATGATGGTATTTTGGTAGTTTTTAGGCTCTCAAAGTAGCATGATAACTTTGCATAGAAGGTGGGTTCTATTTGTAAAGGAAGAGGGTTTCATTTATAGGCCAAGTGGTAGAAAGATGGATGGTCAGGATGCAAGGATGAAAAAATGGTGAGGGAGGGTCAAGATGCATTTAAAGGGGAGCACATGGATTGTGCTTGTTTGGAGCCAATTAGGAGGTGACACATGTCACAGGGTGATTGAATGGAGGGAAAGGCTAGATGAATGGTCAACAAAGGAGGCTCAAGAGATAAGGGCTTCATAAATACTTATAAATGCTTTGTAAGAGCCATAAATGTTTGAGGGTGAGGGTGAGGATGAGATTGTTGACTTTGGCTTGGGTTAGCAAGTCTTAACTCTTTCTTAAGGTTGTGCACATGTTTAGGAGTGAGATTAGGCTTAGCTTAGGAAGGGGGTTAGGGGGCAAGTGGCTTAGCTTTGATGGGATGGGTTAGTTAGGTGGCTAAGTGAGGTTAGTATGGGTGAATGGGTTGGATTAGGGATAAAGGTTGGGTTTAGGGATGTTTTAGGTGTTTAGATATTTTATTAAATGGTTTATTTAATAAAATGGGGATATGGGATTAAATTAAATAGATTTGAAAATTCATTTAATTTAATAGAGGAATAAGGTTTTAATTGATAAATTGATTTTGGGTTATCATTTGATTTTATCAATTGGACTATACTTAATTAAATTAATTAATTAAATAGGAGATGATGATTAATTAATTAAATAATAAATATTTAATTGGTAATGTCCTAGGAGATGACTAGATAGATTACCTATTTGTGTAATCAAATTTAGGTGTCTATAGTAGTAAGAAAGACAGAAGGGAAAAAGGGAAAGAGTCAAGGGGAACAAGATTGGACAGGTTAGCCTAGGGAGCATTTGTGAAGTTTGGAAGCATGGCATTGCATTGTGTGGATTCATGGTTATTCACATAGATTTTTTGGTTGTGGCTATAGATTTGAAGGTTTCCATGGTTGTATTGCAATGGTGTTTTTTTTGAATAATATATGGTGATGGATGCTTCTGGAGGTTGGGTTCTTTCACTCAACAAGGATTTTTTAGGGTATATCTTGTGTCACATTTTTGTGGGTATGTTGTCTATTCTCTTGCATGTGGATTTTAACTACATATTTATTTTAGATCTATTATGGGTTATGTGGAAACAATTATATTCTTTATTGCAAGTTTCCTTACAAGTGGTATCAGAGCTATGGTTTAATTATTGTAACCATAGATTGAATCCATGAGGATGCATGAGAGGATAAAAGAAAGGGCAAGATATATTAGTTTTTTATTCTAGATCTGAGGGTTTTTGGTTTTGCTATTATGATAGGATATTAGTAGATTTTGGGCCTGTGAAATTGTTGGACAAAAGGGTTTTTCAGATGTTTCATTTAAATGAGGGTTTTAGGGGGAGCTTGCAAACATGACCTCCTAGGTAAAAATAGACCTCAACATTGGATTTGGGTTGATGTTTCCATAAGTTTTAATATATAATATGCCCTAGTTTGGCTATGTTCAGAGGAAATGAAAGAGTTTTTTAGTTGTAGCCCGTGATGGCCATCAAATTTAATCCTGTCAAAATTTTCGTCACAAAAAGAAAATCATAGTAAAAATGGTAAAAAAATTGTCTTAGTGAAACAACCATAACTTTCTCTCAGGATATTAGATTTTGGACTTATTATAGGTGTTGGAAAGCTAATTAAGATCACTACAATTTGGTGAATGTTTAGTTCTATGATTTTGACATTTTTTCACATTTTAAGAGCTTGAAAGTTAAAGCACAAATTAGGGCATAACTTAGGCATATAAAGTTAGATTTTGGACTTCGAATAGTCAACAAAAAGCTCTTGGAGAGCTCTACACATTGGTTTAGATTTGGTGTAGGTTTAGGATGATTTTTTTGATGATATATTAATCTAAACATTTTATGGTATATATTGACTATGGTAACATTGTGAGTTTATGACATTGTAATTTTGTAGATTTAAGATTTGATCTCATTGTATACTCAGTTGATATTTCAGATTAGTCTCATGATAATATGGTTATCAATGTTTGGTTTGGATATGTATGATGACTTGTTAGGTCTACAAGTTGTTTAGTGTTGTAAGCAATTTTTACTTACAAGTTGCATTTTTGGCTTGGTTATGAGTTGTCTTTGCCAATTGATCTTTCATTATTGATTCATATTTAAATTGGTGGCTTGGTTTTGGGTTTTCTATGCCCTAATTCATGTGATTTTATTATTTATCTTCATGTAGAAGAGATGAGATATTGTAACTAGGTACACTTATGGTGGAGGATTGTGGTTGACTATTTTATGCTAACAGGTTGGACACATTGAGAGTTGATTGCTTGGTTCATGGATGTGATCATGATGCCATAGGTTTTGGCATGAAAAAATTAGATATACAAGTACATCCTTGATGTTCAATAGTTTGGATTGTTGATTTAGTTATGGTGGTATATCTTCTTAGTTTAAGATCACAGTTATTTGATTTCTTTTGAGGAGCTCATGATGTGCACTTTGAGTTCTTTGATGGTTTGATGCCTTGGTTGATTCTCATGGTTACATGATATTTTTTCATCATGATGTCATGGATAGCTTGGATACATGATTTAGTGGGAGCTTGTGATAGTGATGGGGTGATAGTGCATGCTTAGTTCCTAGTTTGGTTTGTATCTTTCTTGGTATGGAGATCTTGGATTCACTTGGTATTGAAGCTTTGGTTGTATGTATATACCTCAAGGATCTTCATGTAGGAGTTTGATTTTATGATGTCATAGGTGACTTGATACCATGATTGAGTGGAATTTTTTTGGTATTGATATATTTATTGAGTGTGTGTGGATGTTGGAGGGTTGTCTTAGATCTTGTTGCTATAGAAACATCTTTAACATTTGCATGGTGCACTTGGTTATCTTCATGGTGTGTGAAGATAATTAGATCTTGAGGACTCATAGGGTTCTTGGTTATCTTCATGGTGTGTAGAGATGGTTCTTCATGGTATGTGGAGATGGTTTTATTCATGGTGCAAGGAGATGATTGCATCTTGAGGACTCACATGGTTCTTGGTAAAGGTGTGGTTTATGCTTTCATTTGACATGTTATGCTCAATGTTAGGATGGTTTCATTATTATGTCATGGTTTACTCTTGATACATATTTAGATTTTTTGACATGCTATAGTATGTTCATGTGGAGGATGTTATTTCTTTGGTTGAGGTGGTTAGATCATATTGTCATGTTTATGTTCTTGAGGCCATCGTTGGAACTTTGACATTGATTTTAGTTTAGTTTCTTGGTATTGAGTACATTGATCATAAGCTAGATACTTCATGATATTGGTTATATTTTGAGTTGGCATGGATTGAATGGTTATAAGTGCTCATGGATACTTAAAGATGGTGGTGATGTTGATTTCTCTTAGATTAGAGAAGTATTTGTTGGAACTATTAATAGTTTCAGCAAGAAGTATGAGGGGAATTCACCTGATATGGGCTTGAGAGGAGATTGTTCTTAGATGAGTCTTGGTTGGAGACTTGGATATCTTGATTCTCATCCTCATTCCCCACTCTTTGTCTACTTAGCGGTTTGCTACTTGAGAGGTATAACCCATTTTATTTCTCTTAGGTGCATTATGTTTATGCTTGTTTTTCATGGATATGGATCTTGAGCTATGGCACTTGAGTTAGTTTTGGAGTGTTCATTTGAGAGATGGTTTAACATTTCTTATCTCCATTTACATTTGTTTCTATGCTATTTGAGTTTGGGAGATAGCTTTATATTGGGCATTTTCCTTGGATTAGGAACGATTTATGAGTTTGATCTTCTTGTGAGAGGCTTACGTCCATGATTACTTATATGGTATGGTTTGGGTGTTGTTGAGGCTTTTTGTTGAGGGTTTATGGAGGAGATCATACTTGCACAGTTTACATCTAGAGGTGTTTGTAGAAGGACATGGTACAGGTTATCATTTGCATGATTTCTCTTTGGTCTTGGTTATCTTCCTAGATGTTCTCTTTTCACTTACATTCGATTTGAGATTGGTTAGAGATTGTGATCACTAGTTTGTGCTCATGTATGTAATGTGAGAGATGACATGGTTATTTCTTTATCTCTTTCCTCTGTTGGTTATGGAGAGCTTGGGAGAGTGTAGGAGAATTTTTTATAAGAGTTATTATTGCAGGTTATTGGTTTATATATTGTGGATGTCCTTGATACTAAGTGGATTCACTTCTTTAAGATGTTGTGAGTGCATTGGTTACAGATTTGACATTATCTTTTGCAATTGGAGCTTTTTCATATATATGTGGTAGGCATTGCTCTTGAGGCTTGTGATTGTTGGTTACAGATTGGATATGTTGATGATGTGAGATTCACTTGGTATACCTTTGGAGGTATGGATAGTTGGATGGGTTTGGCACTTGTTGTGGGTGTTATTTCATCTATGGATATTTTGACAACAATAGATACATGTGATTACATTTGGAATAGGTTTTTGTGCTTGGCATTTTAGTTGGTACAAGATTTTATGATCTTCTAATGGGACAAGTTGGGTGGCTTTCTCTTTGGATGGCTTCTATGTATGTTTGGTGGCAATGGCATAATAAGAGGTGAGATCATTAATGTTTGAGATGTTGGATACTTTGATTTTTTTGCAGGTACTAGGATGGAGCACTTCATGTACTTTGAGCCATGATGGTGGATGTGCTAGGAGGGATTGTTCTCTTATTCATTTCTGTGGCTATGGATTGACCCTATGCAATGCATACAACAAGTGGGAGATAGTTGAGATAATGGGTGTTGCACACATTGAATAATATTGTTATATTGTATTATTTTAAATTTTATTATGTAATTTTGTATCTAGGAGCACCTAGATGGATGTGCAACATGTAAATATTCCCATAGATATACTGGATGAGTTGCATTGTAACATTGTTATAATATTTCCAATATAAAATGTGGGGTCAATGGGTTGGGTGGCACACAATTTTAGCACACTATTTTAGATGCATGGTTTATGTAATACCACTTGGTAGTTTTGTGGGACTTGCTACTATATTAGAAACCACAAGGGTAGTTGTAGTGAGAGAGATAGAAGGGAAAATGGTAAAGAGTTGAGTGGGACAAGGCTTGATAGGTTAGCCTAGGGAGCATTTGTGAAGGTTGGAAGTATGGCATGGGATGTGTGGATTCATGCTTATTCACATAGAGTTCTTGGTTCTAGCTATGGATTTGAAAGCTTCCATGGTTGTATTGCAATGATGTTTTTGTTGAATAATCCATGGTGATGGATGCTTTTGGAGGCTAGGTTTTTTTTTCCCTCAGTGAGAGTTTCCCAGGGTATATATTGTGTCACATTTTTGTGGGCATGTTTTCTATTCTATTGCATGTGGACTTTAATTGCATGTTTATTTCAGATCTATTATGGGTTAGGTGGAAATAGTTATATTCTTTGTTGCAAGTTTCCTTACACTCAACACTATCAAAGGAGGTATGAAATGTTAGTTCAAGTGGACAGAGGCAGCAAATAAGAGGTTTGAGCTTTTAAAAAATATAGGATTGTAGCATTACCCACCCTATGGTTTCTAGACTTCAATTAGCTCTTTGTGGTAGAATGTGATGTCAGTAAGCTAGCCATTGGGGTAGTGTTAAGCCAAGAAAGACACCTTGTGGCATTTTATTATTTTTCTCTAAAAAGTTGAATGAGGCAAAATAAAGATACTCCACTTATAACTTTAAATTATATGTAGTGGTCCAAGCCTTAAAAAAGTGGAGGCACTACCTCTTAACAAAGGAATTTGTGGTGTACACTGACAACCATGCCCTTAGCTTCTTGAATGGGTAGGATAAACTAAATCAGAGACACCTCAAGTGGGTATAATATTTGTAAGCATTTTCTTTTGTGATCAAGAACAAGAAAGGTGTAAGCAACAAGGTTTATGATGCTCTTAGTAGAAGAGTACTAACCATACAGGAGATAAAATTACAGTGTGGGAATGGAAGATCTAAGAGACCTCTACAAGGAGGATAAAGACTTTGTGGAAGCATATGAAGTATGTGAGAAATTCAAGCAAGGTTTTAAAGGTTATTTTACTAATTACATGCTGCAAGAAGGTTTTCTATTCAAAGGACACCTATTGTTCATTCCACAATGTTCCATGAGGGAGAACATAATAAAGTAAAAGCATCAAGGTAGTTTAGGGGGACATTTTGGAGTAGACAAGACACTTGCACAATTCACTGGATACTATCACTGACCTAGGTTGGAGATTGGTGTAAGGAGGTTTGTGGAGAAATGTCATGTGTGTCAGAGGGCTAGAGGACATAGCACCAATGCAAGGTTATACCAACCTCTTACTTATGGATTTTGTTTTAGGACTCTATAAAAAACCAAGAGAGTATGACAGTGTATTTGTGGTTGTGGATCTTTTTAGCAAGATGACACACTTCATCTCATAGAAGAAAAAAATGATGCTTCACCTATAGTAGACCTATTCTTCAAATATGTAGTAAAAATCCATGGGTTTCCACTCAACATAGTGAGTGATAGAGATAGTAAATTTATAGGTCACTTTTGGAGGACCCTTTGGAAGATTCTAGGAACCAATTTTTCCTTTTCTTTTTTCTACCATCCTTAGTTTGGTGGAAAAACTAAGGTAGTGAATAGATCTTTAGGAAGCCTCTTAAAGTGTTTGTCCAAGCAGCATGGTCAGTCATAGGATCATATCATAGGGTAGGAAAAGTTTTCTTATAATGACTTCATTAATGGGAGTAATGGTAAGACCCTATTTGAAATTGTATATGGGACTCACCCTAGGGGGATTTTTGGAGTTGAGGGATCTTAGTTTACATGACAATATGATTGCACGAGGGGACTCATTTGCAGAACAAATGAGAGAGATAAATGAACAAGTTAGAAAGACATTACAACATCAAGGGGAAAATTACAACGCAAAGGTAGATAAGACAAGGAGGGAATTGTAGTTCAAGGTGGGATATTTGGTGCTTTCCTACCTCAGAAAGGAGAGATTACCAAAGGGACAACCAACTAAGTTACTGATGAAGAAGATAGGACCTTTGAAAATCTTGTACAAATTTGGGAATAATTCTTGTGAAGTTGAACTTCCTCTTGATTTAGGAAATTTCACCTATTTTAAATGTATGTGACTTATTTCCCTACAAAGATACTCATACTAATGCTGATTAGCACACTCTTGTAGACTTGGAAGGATCAAATTGGGTTCAAGACCTACAACCTCTCCAACCTTTGCAACTAGACAACATAGTGGATTCCAAGGTGGTCAAGAATACTAGAAAGGGAACCTACAAGACCTATTTGGTGAAATAGAAGGGACTATTTGAGATACTGAGGTCACTTGGATAAATGAGGTAGATATACTAAAGCATGGTGTCACCATTGAAGACCTCCTAACTCAAGGGAGTTGAGTTCTTTGTCCCAAGGGAGTATGGTGCAAGGAACCTCCCTACTTTTTTATTTTGGAGTTGTTTGAGGTTATTTAGGATTTTATGTGTCCTTAATAAGTTCCAAGAGTCCTTGGAAGCCAAACTAGTCCAAATGTAAGAGCCACATTTCTCACTCGGTCCTAAGTTGGTCAAAAGTTGCTCAATGAGCCAAAAGTTGCTCAATAGGTCAAAAGTGATTAGGGATGGGAAACTAAGGTGTTTGATTTCCTAATAGGTTCTAGGAATATTATCTAGGGTTCTCGAATGGTCCTAGGTGGACCCATTTGACCAAAAGATGTAAAGAGAAAAAGTTGGTCAAAAGTTGTAAAGTTGCTCAAAAAGTTGCTTGAGCAACTTTTCCAAATTTTGCACAAAGTTGCAAATGGTGGTTTGTAAAGTTGTATGCTTAGGTATTTGAGCATGTGGATCATATTTTGAAAGATTAGAAGGTTTCTAGATGGATTATGCACTTGTGGAATTGTTGTACGAACATTTTCTTAAGTTTTCCATTATTTTTGAAGTGTTTAATGCCCTAGTACAATTGTGTATAGATTGGCATAAATGATCTGTCTCTAGGAAGTTGTAGATATTTTTTTCAACTTTGAATTTAATATTCACATTTTGTTCCAATTTGCAAGGTTGTAGTGAATATTTCTTGGTGACTAATCTGTGATTGTCTTACACAGGGCTGCTCCCACAATAATGGCTCTAACCTAATCATCCATAGTGGAAAATGTGTGAAACCTTGTGGAATGATAGGTTATATATTTTAAATAATTTTTTTTTTCTTTTTGTTTAAATTTTTTTTGATTGGTTACCTATCATTGGAGTGATGCCCTAGGTTGACTATTGGGAGTAGGTGAGCCAAGATAGTTTGGAGATGTTGTTCTAGAGCATGCCCATGATCAGGTTGGGTCAAACCAATGGAATTACTAGAAAACTTAAGATGTTAATTTGAATGAGAAAGTGGTTTGGAATATTTATTTGAAGTTTGAGGGGATCCAGAAGCCTTTTAGTGAGAATTGGTTTAGAGGCCTAAAAGATAGGCTAGAAAGTAGGGCTTGAGTGTTAATAGGGTTATGGGTTTTTTGAAGCTCTAAAAAATTGGAATATAGGAGTTTCAAGAGGTATCTTTCATATTCCTAAGGTTGTTCATGAGGTTTATTGGAATAATTTTGAGTATTGGCATAAAACAGGGTTACTAGACCTAAAGCAAATAGGCCTAATTAGCGATTTTTGATGATCGTGACTTTGTAGTGATTGTTGATGTGATTAGAAATATCAGGAAAGATCAAGAAGGATATGGAGGGTATCTAGAACATTAGTATATTCCAAGGGAGTGTGAGAACAAGATCCTAAGCAACAGTTAGGATTCTAAGGGAATGAAGGGCTAGTAGGACTAGTGCCTTAATAAGGGAGATTAAACCTACACCAAACAAACTATACCTAGGAGGCAAGTAGTACAAGAGCCTTGGAGGCTAAAATTGGTGGAAAGATCAAGAAATAAGAATCATTATATGATTCAAGGCTTAGAACCTTTATTAACCCTAGACCCTCTACATCACATATCCCTTGGTTGTACTATGTTCCTCCCTTCCACTTCCATTGATTGAAGGCACCCTTGTATTTTGGCCCCAATTGATGTTGTTTTTAATGTATATGTAAGAGTCATATTAGTTTTAATGTTGTCATTGATATCAATCCTTAATTGGTTAGACATTATGCTAATTCAATAGAGTGTCATATCATTTGATTGATTAAGAGGATTTGACTAATGAAAAGAATTTGATTAATGTATGATGAATTAATTTTTTGATAAGTTTATGGTATTCAATAGGCACTTTAATGAGTTAGACTCTAATAGTATAACGTTACTTTGATTTCATTATGTGATCTTAAGAAAGATGTTTAGGGAAGACACTTTGGTTTGTGAATGAAGGAATACACTGTTAACTGACCTATTATAGTTGTCACCAAGCACCTTATAGAGAAGTGAAGAAGTTTAGTGTTAACTAAGTAATTTCGATGTTAATTGAGTCAAGTATTGACTAAGTGAATTGTAATGTTCATCGAGCATGAATATGAAGAACAAGTTTAGGAAAGATTAAACAAAGGCTGGCATTAGGAGAAAATGAAGAATTTTTGAGAAGTTTGAAGGGTAAGGAAGAAGCTAGTTCTAAGATCAATGACTAGAGAAATTCAAAAAAGATCTAATGAAGAAGATTTATCGAATTAAAATAGAGCACTAAGTTCAAGGAGGAAGTCTATTTATTGAGAATCTATAATTTTTGAATCTAAATTTGATGGAAATCTGCGATTGTGATAAATAGAAAAATATGGAAGATTCTATAATGATGATTTAGTTTTATGTTTAAAGGAATCAAGAAAACGATTCTTGTTTTTGATTGTTTATTGATAGTTACTAATGTAAATTGAAGTGGAAGAAGAAAGATAAGGTAATCTGAGAAGAACAATATTGTGAATATCAAGCAAACAAAAGTGGAAGTGTGAAGTGTGTGAATCAGCCAAAAAGGGACCAAAAGAAAGAGATTGAGTGAAGAAGATATCCGAACAAGTAAGGTGTAGTGCTGAAACTTATCAGATCATTTCACTATTACTTTCTTATCATTGTAGAAGAAAAATCTCTTAACCAAGTAGCCCTAATAGTATTTTAAACCCTATATGGTAACATTCAATACTGGTGGTTGTATGTCATTTAGAGTAGGCCACTCTTTAGAAATGTCAAGGAGTGATAAGATCTAGATGACCTCTAACAAGTTCACATTAAAAAGTGTATGTAATCTTTAATAATTTTGGCTCCTAGCAGAGCTCACTTCAAAAGAGTGAAAATATTTGGGTTGTTAGTTCCCAAATGAGTTTTCCCTTAACAAGATTTTCACGTTAAATACTTGTTTCAAAATATGTGAATTCTTTTTTTTTTTTGCATGTTTATTTTCAAATTAATTGTTTGATGTTGTAACTTGATATAAGTTTGATGATTACTTTGATACTTGGTATATTAAGGAATGAAAATTTATAAATTTTGATAAAAAGTTTTTATAAGTTGGAATTGTGGTGCTTGGATCTAGTTACCAAGTTACTGATCTAAAAGTTGAAGAAATGTGAACTAGTACAAAAGAGTTTTTAAGGCATGTAGGATAACTAGTCATAACTAATTCACCCCCTCCTTTTCTAACAATTGGTATTAGAGCTAAGTTCTTGAAGGAAGAAATTTGAAGGGACTTAAGTTAAAGATCTAAATATGTATACACGAGAGGTGCCAAAGCTAATCAAGGATGATTTCTCCTCATGGAAAAGTAGGATGGCACTTTATCTATTTGCAATTGGAGATAATTCACTATTCTAGGTGGACAATGAGTACAACCCTCCTAATGGTCCTATGATAGCTAATGGGATAAACCAGAAGAAAGAACAAAATAGTCTCATGATTGAGATTGCTTTTGCATTTAATGATGTTGAGTTGATGATGTTAAAGATTGTGGAACTGCTAAAGTAATTTGGGAAAAGTTGATACTTGTGCATGGTGGAGATAAAAAAATATTGACAGCTAAAGCATAGTATATTGAGAACCAAAGAAAGGAACACAAAATAGTCATGTGATTCTAAAAGGCTGCTCAAACTTTAAATGTCAATTTTGACTTGGCTTCCACAACCAATAAGCACAAAAAAATGATTATTATAATACTAGTTAAATCTATGGGGTTTTGAAGGGATCCCCAAATCAATAACATGGCTCTAGAAACTAGTAATAATTTGAAAGCAATGATGAACCCCTAAAAAATTGATAGCATGCCAATAATAATTCTCTTAATAGGTTGATAGGATAAGAGTGCATCTCACTAGAAATTGTTGAGATAATAAAAAGACAAATAGTGTCCTAGATCCAACCAATAACTATATAAGAAAAAAGAGAAAAAAATACCACACACATCCAAATCCATATTTCCAATAGTAGTAATCTGCTTCGATAGGATATTCCTCTACCTCAATAGGAGACTCCACCACAATAGGAAATGCAAAACAAGAGAGAAGGATCTTAGTGAGTTTTAACTCTCAAACATGCATAGGATAAAATTGCACCTTAATAGGGGTTGAAACCTCCCCATAGATAATCATATTGGGAAGAACATAGCTGAATTTTAGTAACCAACTAAGAATAAACCATGAGAAAAAGTTGGGCAAGAGAAAGAAGAAGTCGGGAAAAACTCTCCACCATGGATGACAAGAATTAATGCAACATTGGATATAAACAACTCGAAGTGTATCTCAGATCGAACCAAAATAGATGGGTTGGTAGAGAGCCACCCTCTCATGGCCAAACATAAAGAAATGAAAAATGGAAAGAAAGCAAGCACTGCAAGAATCTCCCTTTTGAAAATTTAGAGAGAAGGATGTGAATCAAGATTGAGGAGCCCAAAATGCTAAGAGTCCATGCCTTTATCATACACAACTCAATTATCCACACCACAAACCTCTATATTATTAAAAAAGTTGGGGTCATGACCCATTTGACAGGTGTTTATTTTGGATTGCTTATGCGATTTTATGTTGTCCCCTAAAATTTTATGATCCTTTTGAAACACTTTAAGGTTTTTGGTTCCTTGGATAGACTATCTTTGTTCTCTCCTTCATTATTTTTGGGTTGAGAGCCAATTCAATGCTTGCTGATTTAATACAAATTAATCTGGTAATAATAAATTTATATGATATTTTCAAAATATTTCTATGATTCAAATTTTAATTTAGTGATAATTTTTTGTTTCTTTATTGATATTTAATGATGATTTTTTTAATATGTACACATATATTTCAATTACCTGATTAGAATAATAATTTGATCAGAAGTATTATTAGGGTTTAAATAAGGTTATGGTGAATACTAATATATATTTAGAGTTATAATTATTGTTTAATATATATTTTTAATCATAAACCTAATTTTTAATCAACCTAATCCTAACCCTATGCCCAATTTGAAATAAATGTTTATTTTTAAATGATATTATTGTACTTTGTTATTTCATGTTAGATATCAAGGTCCACTGATCGTTCTTCATTGACCCATCCTATCCACAAACTAATGCCAAGCTCTCCATTAGATTAAAATGTAATGGAATGTGATATTATTGTAAATAAAATGAATAATGCTAATGTGAAATTTATAATAAGTAGTAGAAGTTGAAAAAGATGGAGAAGAAAGGCAAGGAGAAGGAGAAAAAAGAGGAGGAGAAAGAGAAGAAGGGAAAGAGGGAGCAAAAGAAAGAGGAGTAGAAGAAAAATAAGTGATAGAAGGAGAAAATGAAGGAGGAGGTTAAGAAGTAGAAGAAAAATATGTAATACAAGGTGAAAATGAAGAAGAAGAAGAATAAGAAGAAGGAAGAATAGGGAAAGGAGAAGGAGAATGGGAAAAAGCAATAGAAAGAGAAGAAGAAGAAAGAGGATGAAGAAAATGAGGACCATATATATCTTTTATATTTATAAAAAATATTAATGTCAGTATTTCATAGAATTTCTTCATCATAAAACAATTTAAAAATATATATATATATATATATATATATATATATATTACTGCAAATCTTTCTTATTCGCACCACAATGACTTTACTATATATATTTGTGTTATATTATTACACTTCATTAGAACATCATGTATCTTGTACCATGCACTTATAATACAGTGTTAGTGAACAGATTGTCCTTTGAGAAAATGTATGCAATTCTGACCCTGAACGCCCAAGTGAAAGGACAAACTAACACCAACAATTGGACAGGTTATCATGGGGTTGATAACCTCCCTTTGAATTTTACCAGGTATAGTTCCCCGTATGAAATATTCAATGAATCAAATGAGAATGCTTTTACCAAAAAGCATAAAAGGATATCAAACATCTACTCGTAAAGACAACGTAGATGCATAAACTTATATTACTACATAGAAAGAAAGCAAAGAACAACAAGTGACACAAAGTTCATTCGTTGAACACTACATTGTGCAATGAAATAAAATATATCTTCCATTCTCTTGAGAGAAATAAAACTCAGAGCCTTTAAAGATGTTTGAACTGATGATGTAACAAGAAAACAATGGTATTGAAATGTAATTCAGAGAAAACTGAAAATGACACAAAGTTCATAATTAGTGGAAGGAAAATACACCATAATCAAAGTTCTGATATACTTAACCCTCAGTCTCCCTTCCTTGACTACAAAAGATCACAAAGTATCTTGTGCACATTGCAACCAAACCACTATTTCAAGAAAGACGAAAACTCCTTTCACAATATTACATCAACTATCAAAATCCTATTTCTATCTCAAGCACACAATTTTGAAAAAGAAAAGAAGGAAAAAGCCCATGCTCTACCTCTCACAGCCTCCCCAGAAAATGGAATCATTTGCAAAATCTCCTTCCTGCCTGAAGCTCAAAGTCTACCATCTGGAAGAAGCCAAAATCCCCCTTCTTGCACATTTGCTAAGATGTATTTATCTTTCTCTATTGTCGGTGGCTGTTCAGTTTCTGTAACTCTTCCACTTCATAACTGATTCTTGGTATCACGCTTTTAACATAGCATCATGTTTTAATAGAATTCCTAAGATCCCCATGACTTTGTTCACTTTTTAGTTATTAAAACTGACCCGTAACCTTCCATCTTTCAAGTTGAGCTTACAAGTTTTAAAGTCATGAGTGACTTTAGATTAACCTGTCATTTTAAAGATGTGCAGATGCTCCTTTACACAAATGACACGTCAAATCTTTATGATGGGTGATGACTCACCATTCTTGATTTGATAAATACGTGGAACATAACTTCCTTCTCATTATTTCTGCTTTATTCACCAGTACAGAGACTTCAATTTGGCATAGTTTATAAGACTTTGAAACACTATTTTGATGTCATATAATATTTTCATCATAGGTTTCCAATAATATCATTCTCTTTGAAACCCACGGATGGCATATATTGTTCACAAAGTGCTATCAAAGATTAAATATATTACCCAATGCTTTTAAATTTGTTAATTTCCACTCCCTCAAATGTTTATCACTCAAGAATTCTTGTTCTGTTGCTAAACATGACCATGAGCTCTTCTCATAAATACACCAATGTTGACTTGCTACTATTTCTTTCTGTAGACCTAATATATGTCTTTGAAAACATTTGTAGGGCTCATGTATTCTTTAGCTGATTTAGTATTGTGCTAAACAGTTCACATGCACATCAGATTCATTTTAGTAATATCAACTTCAATTCACTTCCCTTTATTTAAAGTCACAATTTGTTCCTTTCCCTGATTCACATTTTTACTTGGATGAGGCACTGTTTAAGATTTTGGTGAGAGGCTCCACCCAAGGGTTCTTTACCTTTTAATATATGTATGATGACGACACAATCGGGTTGTTTTGAACTATTTCTACTGATGTTATGTTAAGCATAGTCAAGCTTCCTTCTTTGTTGACTGCGGGTTGAAGACTCGAGTCGATTTCTTTTCCTGCATTTCCATTTCAAACCTTCATCATACCATTGGCCGCCTCCTCTAATGTCACAGTCCAGTATTCGGTCTCACCAATGATGTAGGTGCCAAATTTGGAGAGTATCGACTGCCAAGATCTCTTGCCCACAGTGATCTTCATTGGCTTAGTGCACAAGCACCAAAATTAGTTGAGCTCGAGAGTCAAGACCATGTTTTTCTTTAAAACCTGTCAGTCATATTGTTACCAACGATGGGTTTATTGAGGTGATTCCCTCATATTGTCACGGGCCCATGAGCTTTCTAATTAGAACTCTGTTTTGTTTTTAATTCTCATGGAGCCTATTAGTCATATTGCCGCCCACCATGTGCCTTTTCATCTAGGTTTCTTCCATCGTGGGTGTTGAGAAAAAGCTCCCTCAATAAAACCATCACTGACTATTTGCACTTTTATAATTGCAAATTGTCGGATAAACAATTATTGACGTCATTGAAAATTATGAATGACCTTATGGGGTTCTGCCTTTCATCTGCAAATTCTTGTGATGATAAGGATACAAACATCCATGATCAAAGATTAACTCATAAATAATGAGATTTTCATGTGACTCATTATTTCAGCAGTCTGGTTATCAATTTGAAGCCTTTAGGTTTTCATATCGAGCTCCACTCTTTTAAGCTAATGATCTATCTTATAATAGATCCTATGTTTTGAACCGAAGGTCTGCATCTTTATAATTGAATCTTATACCGGTGGTGTTGAACTTGAAATTTAAAATAGTTTTGAACCTAAATTCTAGATCTTTGAAACTTTGAATTTGAATCTGCAGATGTCGAGTCCCCAAATTCTGAGTATGCGAATCCTTTGAATTTAAAACTAGAGTGAGAATTAAGCGCTTGAAATTTGACTCTGATAACTAGCAAACCATTTTGAATCAACTGAGTTCAATTGAACATGAAATATATTGAATGGGGCTGAACATTTCATATGGGGACAACCAAAATCATCTTAAATATTGAGATTACTAAGCTGCCAAACTGGATTCTGAGTCTGTGAAACTTCCTATGTAGCTTGATACTGAATATAATAGTTTCAGCACTTTTGAAGTTTTGGAATTGAATCCATTAGATTGGGTCTTCATCTTGTTTTGCATCTCTGTATCTTCTAAAACTGTTGAGCTGACCAAAACTGAATTATGAATAGAGACTGGATTCTGGTATTAAGTTGAACACAAATTCTGAACCATTCTGAACTAACAAATCTATATTTTGAACTACTTCGAACCCATTTGAACCACTTTGAACCACTTTAAACATCAGTTCAAAGTGGTTCAAAAACTCTACACTTGAAGTTTTGAAACTGTGATCATATTGAGTGCTAACATACACTCATGTATGGCTTCAGTGCGAAGCTGACCTAGCCAGAGCTCAACGTGTTGCAGGAGATGCAAGGCCACGTCTCATCATTTCTCAATTCATTGGTAACCATGGATACCACACATTCTACCTCAAAATGGTGTGAATACCCTATGCCCATGGGATGCTATGTTCATGTTTTCTGACACATACAACCACCTCCCTAAAATATGCAGTCACTTCATAGTCTCCACAATGGGCCTCTATCTCATGAAAGTAACTTTTTACTATCATGTTTTAATTGATATGTTTACATTATATACACTTTTGCGTTTTAATGGTAAGTGTTCACAAATATTTATGATGTTGTTGTAAGTACTTAATTTTATAGCAATAGTTTAACTATTAGTATAGCTTTTATTTAGTAGTAAATTTTTAATTAATATGATTATAATTTTATTCTTGTAAATTCGTAATTTTTACTATATAATTAAGGGAAAAAAATTAGTTATATTAACAACATAAATATTATTTATTCTTTCTATAAATAAAAGATTTTTAGATATATTTTGAATAAAATTGTAAAATATTAGGAAAGGTGATAAATGAGATTAATTTTATTGATTTATTACAATTACATTTATAAATCTAATCAAATAGTTTTGTACATTATTAAATAAATTAATAATATGATATAGTATGTTTTAACATATTTAAGTCTACCTATTATGATAGGAGATTTCATAATTAAAAAAAATAAAAAATAAAAATGAAATAATTTAAAACTAATAAGAATAAAAAGTAAATAAATAAAATTTATCTTCTTTTATATAATATAATTATCATCCAACTTTATTTTCTTATTTTGTTTTTTTAGTCTCATGCCACTCTTTATCTCATTTATATCTTAAGTTTTTGAAGTATTAGATAGTAGCCAAAAGGAAGGGGGGTTGACCCTGAAGTACAAAAAGGCTGAAAAGTCAGCCAGAGATTACCTCCCAGTCATCTAGCTGATACCAACTTTAAATTTCAAAAAATATATAATATCCAAAGTTGAATTAACATTTCCATCAGTTCTAAAACTGGCAAAAATAAAAAATTGAAAAACATTCCAACAACATGAAAACAACTTACTACTATCAGTACCACATCTCAACATAAACATATATAATGTAAAACCCCATAGGGTATCCAGTTCATAGTAAACAAAAACATAACAACAAAAAAGAAAAGAAAAAACAGACTGAGGGATAGTTACCCTCCTTTCTAGGATCATCATTCTTCTTATCCTTAGGTGTGTCCTTGTTCATGTCCCCCCCCCCTCCACCTTGACAGGTTTGTCCAGGAGCATCTTCAACTAGTCCTCCTCCAAAAACCCATAAATGAATCGGTTTGTCTCCCTCTCCCTGCCCAAGTCATTCTCATCCTTATTCACTTGCCAAAAGTAAAGGGTGGTGTCTACAAAATGCATGACTTTGGTAGAGAATTCCACTAAAGTGTCAAATTTCTGGTAGATGGCAATGTTATTGTCTTTCAGATCCCTCATCGACTGCTCCAGCCTATCCAGTCTAGCCTTGTCTTGGCTCTGGCCATGGCTATGCCTGTCCTTTTCTCCCCCACCTTTAGGAGTATCTTTCTTGGGGGAGGTGATGTCTTCCCCCCCCACTTCTAGCTAGGGTAGCTTTGAGGGTGTCATAAATGTGAGAGGGGCTAGAGGGACTGGGGAAAAGCTTCATGTCCTAGGGTAGTTTCTAACTTTTGGTAGGTTTAACATAACTTTTGGTAGATTTAGAGCTGGAATCATGCTTGTAGGGGGACTAGAGTTTTTCTAGCTGGAGGAACTTACTAGTTCTTGTGGCATTCTTCTTACTCTTTCTAGTATATGTATCTAAGTCAATGAGGCTAATGTAAGCCTAAGAACCAAGGGTTTTCTTGGATTTTTTTGTGGCTGGGACTAGGGCCAAGGTCCAAAGAGACTTGGGGGGTGGGGGAGGGTGAGAGAAGTTAGGGGGTTGACTAGGATCAATGGGTTTTTGGAAAGATGGTAGATATACAATTTGTTCATGAATCCTTGGTGGATGAGATAATAGGTTTTACCCTCCTCTGTTTACCTCCAAGCCTTATAGCTATAATCTTCCATAGAATGCAACAAAAGGAACTAAAAGGAAATATGATCCAAGTTTCTAATGTGGTTAAGAATGGTGAAATGGTAATAATAGAGTACCTAAAAATGATCCTCGAGGGTAATGTATCTCATAAATAGCACAACAGATGACATCTCAAGGTTTAGGAAGGTCTTCCCTTGAAAGCCCACCACGCATTCACACCAGTTCCTCCTTAAATTTAAAAAAAATTCATAGACTTGTTTCCTCATTTACTTTGGTCTTCTTGTGCCAGTTCTTTCCTTCCAGGACAAACCTTCCAACCTTCACAATGACTTCCTTCATGATTTGGAAACCTATCCTATTGATTGTCACTTTCTTGTCAATCCACAAATTAAAGAACTCCATGGAGATGTTCTCATCATATTTTGTCATCCCTTCCATAAATGGTAATAGGCCACCCCCTTACAGATAAACCATTGCCACTTTGCTCTTATAGATGCAAGCCTCCACTCCCACAAGTTCAATATGATCACTAGTGCCCATGCCATCACCCAGTTCAACCACCAACTCTTTAGATTTTTCTAACATAGCCTTGTTGCAAGTTTGATAGTTTTTGAATATTACATAAATGACACCTAAAATTAAAAGGAAAAGGCACTGAAAAACCATCATAAGTTTGCAAGGTTTCCTAAAAACCAAAAAACCACCATCAATGACACGTGTTAACAATCCCTTTCCATCCATAAATAGTCATCACAAGCTAGAGTTGGAGTGGGAATTTAATAAATTGTCTTTTTTTATCATTTATCGTCATTTGTTTACATCTCAAAAAATCTACCATCTCTATCCTTTTTTGGCAATACTTAAAGCTCACGAAAATCTAATCATTAAGGTGAATCTTCATAAAATCTTGCCAAATGATCCCTTTATGAAGAGCCTTGTCTTCTTGCCCACATAGATAACTAAAGGCCTACCACTTGTTGTGATGATTCATATGGCTCTTAACTTATATAGTCTACAAAACATACATTAAATTTCCACAATTTGAGTTTGTAGAATTTGTTTCTTAGTTTGATTGTGTTTGATTTTATGTTATCAACATTTCAAATCACACCACGGAGAGATGAAACAAATTGATCCAACATAATGTTTGGAAATTTTCATTTTATCTATAACTTCACACAAAGATTTAAAAAATCCAACATAATGTTTAGAAATTTTATTTTATCTATAACTTGACACAAATTTAACATAAAGAGTATTTTTTAAAAATAAAAAATATTAAGATTTGAAGATGAATAGCATTATGCATATTTTTTTATAGTACTATTCAATATTCTTCTCCTTCCAATTGTGAATAATTTTATTTGAAAGTTAAGTTTTTGTCATTTAAAATTAAAATTTCATTTTTTTATATTGGTAAATGGTCAAAGCCTAGATTAATTATTATTATTTGTTGGAATTAATTATTATTATATGTTAAGCAAAGGTAGATTCAAACCCAAGACCTCCCACATGAGAGGCTTGCAAGTTACCATTGCGTTGCAGCCTTTTGCCTTAAAATCAAAATTTCATTAGCATAGATTATTAAATAATTTTTTTTTCCATAATTATTAACTTTAAAAATCAATTGAGAAAATTAAACAATTTTTTTATTGCTTTACTAAAAACTTATTAGATTAATAATTTTTTTTGTACATATTAAAGTTATAAGTTTATTCAAAATAAAGAATAATAAATATACTAAAATTAAGTTGGTAGTAACAGAATATAAACATATTAATATAATGTAATAATAATATACTTTTAAAAAATTACCTTCATGAGATGATACACATACAATGTGGTCTATGAAGTGACTGGCATATTTTATGGACATGGTAGTATGTGACATCCCATGGGCATGGGGGCTTGACACTCAGCCAGTGCAAATATGTTGCACTATAGCTAGTTCTAATTTTTTGTTGTATAGATATTTGAATTGGGTTGATAAGAAAGAACATGTGGTGAAAAGTCCTGTGGTGACACTCTTTCAATGAATTTATACAGCTCCTCCATCATATTCAGTAACTTTATGTTCCTCTAAAGACCAATTAATTCTCTGTGGTGTAGTATCTTTTGAAACTAGTTTCAAATAGATACCAAATAGCTTATTTGTAAAATTTACATTTAAGATTGTTTGAGTGTGTAAATTTCTTGATTCCATAATACAACATGCACAACCTAGCTACTACCATTATTCTCTTATCTCACTATGAGAGCGAAAAGATATACAACTATTTATGATGTTTTTATAGTCTTTTAGATGTTTATAGACAAGAATTTTTGAAGTCTGATAGTATTAATCTCCATCAACTACCTCTTTCTGACTACTTGCAATTTCTTTTTTGTACTATCATATTAAATATATAGTTGTATGTATTTTTTTAATAGTTAATTTTGGTAAAAGTGGGCGAACTGCTGGAAAATATATATAAAAGAAATATAGCTAGATTCAAAGGCTCTACTTGGAAAGAACTAGGAAGAAAACCCAATATCCTTGCTAGAAAACAACATGAAAAGAGAGAGAAGACAAAAAGAATAGCTAAATGCCCATCAGCAAGCTCAGGAAGGGGAGCACAAAATAGGAGATCAACACTTATAGTTTGAATTAACAAGTTCAGAATATATTACATTCCCCAATTCAAATCAAATTTGAGATCTGGTCTACTGAAAAAGACTCAATAAAGTTTCCATCACAACCATGATTTGATAAGCAGCCAGCCACCTTGTTACCTTCTCTAAGCATGTGCTTGATGCAAGCATCCTGAAATGAAAGAAGTAATTGCCAAATTTGATTCATAATATATTGTAAATGCCAATTGTGAATATAATTAATTTTATACTATCACATCTTTTTTATTTTCTATATAATGGATGTTTTGTCTTTCATTTCATCAAGGGAAACTTAAGGTTTTTATGATCAACAGATCACTAATTGATTGATTCAATTGCCTTCATCTGCTTTGAAATTTAGTTTGAAAAAAATCTCTTTTAAGAATCACTTGTAAATAAAGAAAGTAATTGGAAATAGAAAATGTCTTTTATGAGCAGAAAATGAGTAAGAAATTCTAGAAGACTCGATGATAGGTGAAAAGTGAAACTACTAATTTTTTTTGTTGTCATCCCTGAAATGGATTGAGATTGTTGCTCTATTTCATAGTGTTTGCATCTTGGCATAGATGATCAGTGCACTCAACTCAAAATTAAAGTATTTTCATTATGAGCTCAACACTAAAAGAAAGTATTTGCAGCTTGGTATAGAGAGTCTTTACATTGCAAAAAAATATGACTTGCTTTTTTTTTAATGGAAGACTTTGCTATCACTACAAGTTTTAAGTTTAAACCTCATAAAAGTTTTGCAATATGTTATAAAACTTTGATGTACTTTGATGTATTTGGAGCTTTGAAGGTTATTTTTCTTTAAAATAGATTATATAATTGTTTTTTAAAAGTGAAAAAAAGTAATTTATTGATATTTTGGTTATATTATAATGAAAAATTGATATTGAGAAATTAATTTTTTAAAAATGATTATCACAAATTTAGGTGTAAGATATATATCATTTCTTTTAATCAAGTGCATTATCAATTGTTAATAACATTTCTCAAATAAATTAATAAAAAAAAAATTTGTGTATGGATTATACATGAAGGGACAAGGGGAGTATTCATTTGAAGAGATCTCTCCTGAATTATGCTTTGAACATTTTAGATAGTGTGCATATTTTTATGACAACTATATGATGTATTTTATGGCTATCTAATTTAAGTGAAGAAATTTCCTTTACCTACTTGCTTAATCCCTACATTATTTCTATGTAACACATGTGATGGTAGCCAATGCACACTGTAATTTCTTCATGGGGTGCACAATTGTGGTTCATATAAGAAAGACATACATAGTGTGATACAAACAACACAAATATATTATACAATAATACAATATGATTATTCAAAATATGCATTACAATCCTCAACATATTAAATATTAGAAAAGGGAATAAGTAGGTAGTATACAATAGAAGCCATGTTAGAGAAATTAATCAAACTTGTGTAAATTCCTAGACATAACAAGTTTTCATTTGTATATGGCATTGAGAACATGGAAGTATGAGATACTAAAGTATTGATATAAGAGAATTTAGATTTAAATAAAATAAACCATAAGTAAAACCTTTGAATTATTGAATTAATTATTGTCTAAGGGAAAAGAAATGTATTATAAATTTAAAAAGACTCTTTTTCATGTGGGACTTTAATTTCTATATATTAAAGGTGAAAAATGAAGAGTTGATAATTATGTAGTGCATAATTTTTGAATTTGTTCCAAAACTCTTATTTTGTAGAAATATTCTCTTTGGTTGAACTTAATAGAACTATTTTACATACCCTTTTTATTATGATTTACTCATGAATAACAATCAACATATTTTGAAGTCAAACATATATTGCCCATAATAATATGACTAGTAAACTAGTCATCTTACTGACATTGTAAAACTTCACTACATGACTCATATTGTTTTTGAAATATAAAGTGACCAAAACAAGGAGGTCAACCCTTACAAAAATAGCTGGTAACCAGCACACTACCAACAAGAACCTATAGAAGTAATAAGGGGCAACCCAGCCACAAGACTAAATCATCCATATAGCTAGAAATAGTAACCAAGCACTACAAAACTAAACGAGCTATAAAGTTCCAAATAAGAACAAAAACCAAAAACTATAGGACTAAACAAACTATAAAGTTTTGAATAAAACTGTTGGCTCAAACAGGCCAACCCAAGTCTTAGTAATAGCTATGTACCAACAACTATGTAGCAGCAGAAAACAAAATAAACTAGAATCATTAGATCCCACAAAAACAGTCAAATTATTTATCTTCATTTTCTTTTCCTTTCCTAGCTAGAAGAACCTCAGCCCAATCATCAAAAAGAAACTTATAGAGGAGCTTATTATCTTCCATATCCATCCTCGAATCCTCCTTCTCCTATGCCATCAACTAGAGGGTGTAGCTGTTGCCGTAGTGACCTTCAGTGCAAATTTAGAGAAAGTATGAAATCCCTCCTCCAAGGTTTTGACTCTAATTTCCAGCAGTGTTGTCTTATCATTTTGTTCCTCCTCTTCTTTATTTCCATCTTTTTCAACCTTTCTAGGACCCTCCTTAGTCTTTATCTCCTGCAAAACTTCAGGGTTAGTAAAAACATTACCTTTTTCTTTTAAGGGGAGGAAATTGTGATGGGGGAAGTGTCCACTTTGTTACTATCTTCACAAAAAGTAATTGGCTGAAGGGTGAAGATGGCCGACACATGAGTCTTAGTAGTAATATCATTACCAATGAACACCAAGGTATTACTAGCAAAAACCTGGGAATTATCCACCTAGTTTTTACTCTTTTCTTTTTTTATTTCATCATTATCTCTCTTGGAATCAGAGAGATTTTTCTCCTCTAGCTCCCTCTCTTTGCTCTTAGAACTCTCCTCTTCCTCCTCTTCTACCCTATATCTTTTGGATTTTTGCTTGTACCTAGCTTGGGATTTAGCAATCCTTCCCAAGCTTCTCTTGCCCTTACCCCCTCCCTCCTCTTCCAAATCCTCAATTTCCACCTCCATAGGTCTTTCAACCTTAATTTTTTTACAAACCTTCTTTTCCATGGCCAACCCTAGTTTTTTGTTTTTCTTATCATCTCTGCTAGGGGAGGGACATGGGGTGTAGATTTTAGTACCTATATTGGTACTCAAGGGGGAATTCCATTTTTGACAATGGTTATCAACCATTATAACCCTAGGGGGACAAAGGGAAAGGTGGAACTGATAGAGCCTAGAAATCAAGCCTTGATGGATATTGGTAAAATTAAGAACCATACTCCTTTTTCCTCTAACATCATTAACCATATCCTCTAGAGAATGTAAGAGATAAAATGGAATAAAAATGAAATCCATTTTTCTAAAATGATTGAGTAGTGGAAAGTGATAATAGTAGTAAACTCCAAACCTGCCTTCAAGTGTAATATATTTTATAAGCATTAGGCAAACGTTGTCCCACAGAGCCAGAAGCTTGTCCCTTCTGAAACCTCCCCTATACCACACCAGTTTTTCATTTTCCTCAAAAAAATTGATCATACTGGCCTCATCTGTAGTTTTCGTGACCTTTCGCCATTTCCCCCGCTCATTGATAGCCCAGTAGCCATTGCGATCACTTCCTCATTAACTTGAAATTTAATGCCATTTATTGTGACCATACACTCATTCCACCCATTTACAAATTGGAGTGAACAATTTTTGTCATATCCCACCATCGCCTGCATATAGGGAAGAAATCCTCCCTCCTTTAACAGAAACTAGGTTTCCATTCCGTCCTTAAAATTTTCAATCTTTGGTGGTTCCAGTCTATTCAAATCTCCACCCATCTCATCCTCACTAATTTTTTCCCCTTCAACCTCAGTAATTCACATTTGAATTTATTTACTGTTAGTGTTCATGTAAATATTACTCACCAAAATCACAACAATTCTACGTTTAACACCAACAGTGGTTTTAATCTTCTCCCAAACCAATTTTTGGGACACTTCAAAATCCCAATCAAAATTATGATGTGATTCACACATACCTAGCATTATTATTCTCACATCCTTGAATGTACTGACAACCTTGGTACTGAAAACTTGTGTACTTTCGATAAGAAAGTAATTCAAATCTTGCCTTGCACTACCATAATGGCAAAATAACTACCACCTCAAATCACCTCTATTTATTATCCAATCAGTATGGTGTTGTCTTATCAGCTATAATGGCAGTAGCAACATCTACCACCATATTTCCTTCTTTGTAAATATGTTGCAATTAAACTTTCTCCATCCTATCAACAATATGTCTTATATCCCTGATAACATTTAGGATATTCTAGCTAGGTTTAGAAACTCCCTTCACCAAATCTCTGATTAACTTGGAATCCCTTTCTATGGTTATTTCTTTTACCTGCATTTCCCTTATCAATTGTAAGCCCCAAAGAAAAGCCATTGCTTTAGCTAGATTATTAATTCCTCCTCCAACATTCCTAGAATATACTAGTAGAACATCACCATTTCTATCCCTAGGCACACTGCCCACCACTCCTATACCCCCTTTTGCAGCACCATCAAAATTTAGTTTAAGTTGTGTTAAGGTTGGTGGTTCCCATTTTGTTTTCTATCTCTTTAAGACCTTGGAGTTATCAAAATGATTGAAACCTTCTTGGATACCCCATCTCTCTATTATTTGTATTTCTTTACCACCTGGTTCTTCCTTTGGTAGCTTGCATTTAGCAATCATTATATTTTCCTTTAGCAATTTCTACATGATTCCCATGACAACCTCCTCTGGTTTTTCCAACTGCTAAAAAATTCTATTGTTTCTTTCTTTCTAGATTTACCAGCAAATAGAAGGTGGAACACTTTTCCATAGAAGTATTAATTTAGGATGATAGAAGGGACAATCCCAGTTTTCCACAAATTGACTTAAGTTATCCTTCAACACCCAACACAATTTCTCCCAAACAAACTCCCATATTTTTAAAGTATATGGGCATTTTAGAAATAGGTGGGAGATATTCTCTTCTTCTCCTTTGAAAACATAACATTTGTTTGGAACAATAAAACCCCTTTTTTTCAAATTGTCTAGAGTTAGAATTTTGCCATGCTGAACAGTCCACCAAAAGAAATTAAGTTTGGAGAGGATGTTACTTATCCAAAATTTATGCCAAATTAGGGGGCACAAATCTTTACTCCATAGATGTTTATAAGCCAGTTTGACAGTAAAATTTCCACTGGGTGTTAGTTCCCATACCACTTTATCCTCTTGAATAAGAATTGGGATTCTTTGTGCTTCCATCAATTTTTCTAGTTCTTTAAGGAGTTGAATATCCTCCAGAGAGTACGTATCATTTTGAAATTTCTTCCACCTTCTTCCCTGGTTGATATAATCCACCACTCACTATCTTATCTCATCCTTCAATTTCTCCATTAGTCTTCTAAATTTGCTATAAACTAGCAGTTCCCCTCCCATCCAGCTATCTTCCCAAAACCTTATTTTATGCCCATTACCAAAGATCCATCTTACCCCTTCCCTTAGCAGCCCCCTACTCCTAATAATATTCATCCAAATTTTGAAACCTCCTAGGAGATCATTATTAAATAGATTATGGGAGAATAGGGAGTTTGATAGATATTTAGCTTTCATGATATTGCTCCAATTAGTATTTCCTTCTCCCAATCTCCATCCAACTTTCGCAAGGAGAGCCTTATTTAGGTCCTAAAGTCTTCTAACTCACAATCCCACCCTTTCCTTAGGTTTATATACCTCCTCCTAGTTAACTAGGTTTAATTTGTTCTTTTATTCCATTCCTGACCATTGAAAGTTCCTCTATATTTTCTCTATTATTTCAGCCATATTTTGATTAATCTTAAAAAGGGACAAAAAATAGATTAGAATGCCATGGAGGGCTCTAGATAGTAACTGTAATTTACTAGCATTACTTAAAATCTTCCCTTTCCATCCTACCAGCTTCCTTTGGGTTCTTTCAACAATAGTGTTCCAAAGTTCATTAGTCATCGCCCTAGTGGTTAACAGTAGTCCAAGATATGTGTCCAAGAGGTTGGCCGATTGACAACCTAATATGTTCTTTATCCTCCTTTGCATGATATCCTCTATATTAAAAAAATAAAGCTTACTCTTAGAGTAATTTATTTGTTGCCCTGAGGTTTCTTAATAATTTCTAAGTATACTTTTCCAAGCCTCAACTTCCATAATAGAGGATTCTCTAAACAAAAGCATGTCATCCACAAATTGTTGTAATACCTCAGTATCAGCAGTAGTTGTAGGTTTTATTCCTTTCACACATCATGTATTAACCATTTTAGTAAATGATCTCCCCAACACCTCTGCCACCATAATAAAATAATAAGGAGATAGCGGAACACCTTATGTTAGTCCTCTTTCTGCAATAAAATTACCCCAAGTAGAGCCATTTAAAAGGATAGCATACTGAACCGTCCCTACCATCATCTTGATAAGGTTTATAACCTTATCATTAAACCCCACTCTTCCAAGCACATCATACAGGAAATCCCATTTTACCTTATCATATGCCATAGATATATCCAGCTTGAAAGCCATACTAGGTTTTTTATTCTTTTCCATAGAATGCATTATTTCATGAGTAGCAATCATTGCATCTAAGATTTGTCTACCCGACACAAACCCTTTCTGTTGTGTTCCTATAATACTTTCTATGAAAATCTTAATTCTATTCACTAGCACTTTTGCAAATATCTTATACACTGTGTTACAGAGGCTTATAGGTCTAAAATCTAGTAGACTCACAAGTTTTGAGGTCTTGGGGACCAAGGCAATAAAGGTTTTATTTATCCTTTTTAGCATCTTCCCAGTTTTGAAAAAATCTCTGGTAGACCATATCAGTTCACTTTTAATGACCTCCCAAAATTGCTGGAAAAACACACGGGGGAAACCATCAAGACCTGGGGCCTTATAGGCTTTCATGGAGAACACAACCCTTTTCACTTTCTCTTCCATGATGTTACCTAAAATGCAATAATTTTCCACATCACCAAGCACCTGTGGGATTTTATTTATCAAACTTCTTCTGATAACCTAATTTCTTGTATTATTATCCTATTTATAGGCCTTGCAGAAATATTCAACTGAATGTCTCCCCATCTCCTCTTGATCCTTATATTCCCTTGCCCCTTCTCCTTCCAACCTATAAATCATGTTTCTTCTTTTATGATTTGAAGTTAACTAATGGAAGAAAGTAGTGTTCCTGTCTCCCTTAGTTAACCATTGAACCCTTGATCTTTGCTTCCAATAAATTTCCTCCCTTAAAATGATATCCTTCCATTTTTTTCTATATTCTTCCCCCTCCTGAGTAGTAGCATCCAAATTATTACCCTCTGTGATCTCTTCTTGCAACTTTTTAAGTTTTTCCTCCATTTCCCCTTTAATCTTGAACAAATCACCAAAATAACTCTTAGCCCAACCCTTAACATTCCTCCTAATATTGTCTAACTTTTGTGTTATTCTATACATGGCAGTACCATCAATTTTTATATTCCACCATTCTTGAATACGATCTTTGAATTTCAGGTGTGACTGCCACATAATTTCATATTTGAAGGGTTTTGATCCTCCTCTTAAACCATCCTCCCAATGAAACATTAGAGGGGAGTGATCAGAGGCAGTTCTTGTGAGATTCTCCATAAGGGAATTATCCAATCAGTCTCAATTCCTTGACACCATTAAACTATCTAGTCTTACTTGGATTAGATCCCTTCCTTTTCTATTATTAGTCCATGAAAATAGGTTCCCTCTTAAATCAACATCAAGAAAATCCATTCTACCCATAAAATCATGAGGATCTTGCAAGCTTTCAGGGTTGTCTCTATTTCCTCCTAATTTTTTTGAGTGATAGAGGGGGTATTAAAATATCCCATACACATTAACTATTCATACTTCATGATATTTATAATCCTATCTAGCTTTCCATAAGTTTCCTTCCTACCTACCTTATTGTTAGAAGCATAAATGTTAATAAGCCCATATTTTTGATTACTAGTTTGGAACTTTGTTATTATAAAAAAAGTTTCCCTTCCAAACCTTAGTCCTAGTCATAGAGCATGGGTTCCACATGGTTGCAATACCCCTTGAGTCTCAATCAGCATCCATATGTATGAAGGCAACCCCCAGCCAAACATGACTAACAAGTCTACCAAAATTATCACTAGACATTTTTGCTTCTTGAATTAACACACAATCAACCTTTTCCTGAAATATACACTGCTTTCTAGAGCATATTGCTTATGGGGGTTATTTAACCCCCTTAGATTCCAAGAGAGAAATTTCATTTCTTACCTCTTATTACAGTCTCCACTATAAGTTGCAGTCTCCACTATAAGTTGCTTGCCATTGGCCACATCCCTTGCTACTTGTTTTGTCCTGGTTGCTCTACTAGTCAATCTTCTCGCTGTCCCATAGGTTCCAACATCTAGTTTCTTCCCCACCTTTTCCTTTCTTTTTTGCACCTCCCATTCCTCGTCCTCACCCTCTTGTAGTGAGATGGGACTTAATTCCTTCTCAACTTTTTCTAAACTTTCCATCACCTTAGCAGTGATCTCCACTGGGGAGGCCTTTGTCACTCTTAGAGGAGTGCACAGTCATTCTTGCATACCACAGTCTACCTCAACATGTTCCTACAAGCACATATCAGCCCAGCTTGCTGGAAAACTAGGTATGGAGTGGTGTACTACTATTTCACCCTCCTCCATAATTGCTCCTTCCTTAAGCCCCCCCAGTGGTGAACTTATTAGTTCCTCTATCTCATGTCTGAATGGGTATTCTTCCATTCTCCTATTCTCCTCTAGAGCTCCCCTTACTTTAGGTATAGTTTGCTCCTCAACTCTCTTAGCTAAGGTATCGCGAGTCATGTTATCCTCTATATTATGAACACTAGCAATCCCCTCCTCTAGTCTTGGGGCATCCGAGGGTTCCCCAACAATCTCTTTAACTATTCCAGGGAATCCAACTTTTTGTTTCTCTTTCTGCATTTGGGTTTTATAATCAATAATAAGATGTCCAAATTGCCCACATTTATGATAGAAAAGTCCATCATTCTCATACTCTATGGTTTGGTATTTATCTCCCCATTTAGTTCTTAAGGTGACTATAGTCAGAAGAGCCTAATTTAATGCAACATTCACACAGAATTTGGCATAAACCAATCTAGATTTTTGCATTGTCACCTTATCCATAGTCACAAAGTGACCAAAGGAGTTTCCTATCCACCTTAGTGTCTTCTCATCCTAGAATTCAATTGGTAATCTAGGTAGCTTTACCCATATAGGAGCTAGCTTATCGAGTTCTATACTAGCATCAAATCCATGGTGCCACCTTGTCAATATAAGACAATGCTTCCCATAATACTAGGTTCATAAGAGTATGAGATTAAAATCCTCCTCTAAAAAAAATTTAAAATAGAATAGGCCACTCGACATAGCTGAGATATCAACACTACCTCTTATCTTTCATTTTTGGCTGACCCACTCATGCACCATCTCTATCGTGGGTCTGAAGGCCACAAATCTCCCAACCACACAAAATTTTAAACCAGAGGTAACACAATACACCCAATCATCTAGGAGGGTGATCACTAGCCCATTGGCATTATGAGCTATCTTGGGTTCCTCCTTAGAAACATTAACCACCTAGGATCCCACCAGAGCAGTCTTCCAAGCTCCCATAGTCCTATTTGTCATCTTTTGACCACATACCACTGAGTAGCCACTGATGACTCCACTATCCAACAGATTAGGGTCAGAAAGATTCCTTCCCACCTCCTCCACAGACCCATAACCAACTATCTCGACGTCCAAATCTCTATGCAAAGTCAACGCCATCTATAGATCAGGGTAGGGTCGAGGGTCTAGAGGCTTAGGGCTTGCCATTGACAAAATCAAATTCAAACTTCAAAAGGGTGGCAATTTGTAGAGTGGATAACATCATTCATATTGTTACTTTTTCAAGTTATAACTAAATTCGCTTAGATAATAAGGTGGATTTTATATACTTAATTTCTTTTGTTAGTTTTTCAAATACATATATTTTTCATGTAAACTCAATTTTTAAAAATATATATTATAATTTGTATCCATATAACATGAACAAAATAAATCCCCAAGTGTATATAGTAAGAACACATTGATGAGTGGAACGAGCGGAGGTGCTAGGTTTCCTGCATCGATGAACCAGATGACGATAGAGGGGACTCTAATAGTGATGACCCTAATGGATGACATTTGACTTTTCATCTTTAATGATCTCCCTCTCCCACATATAGGTTTGTGTTGCTACATCTTGGTGTTGTGCAGATGTGTGCTTGTTTCAAAGGGAAGCAGAGGAGGTTTTTCTTTGGCTATTTTTGATCATGGGGTGTGTATTTGTGGATGTCCTAAAATGCCATATATTGGCTAAAAGGTGTCTGTCTAGCCCTATTTTGGATTAGGTGCACCCTGGTTGACATTGATGTTGTTTCTTAGGGGTAGAGGAGAGTTTCTTTCAATGATGGAAACATGGCTTATGTGCTTGAGATTGTGATTACAAATGGAGATTTTTTAGTTTGGCTTAAGGTCCTTAGTCTTTTGGATTGATCCTTTGATGTTTAGGGGAGAGGTTTTATTTTTGGGTTTTCCATTATTGATGATATTGATATGTGGAAACCCATCTTGGCTCAGGGGCTTTCCCCTGATAGCCTTATTGAGGCAACTCTCTTTCTTTTTGTCTTTGTTGTTCTATTGAAAGACAAGTTTTTGCTCACTATGGTTACTCTTAGTGGCTCCTCCAGAATTGTGGGTCTAAGGAATGGTTGTGGCCTCTCTCTTTATGAGTTTTATATGCCCATTTTATGCCTCTCCTTAAGGAATTTAAAGATGTTTTGTTATTGGGTTATCAAAATCTTGGGGGCTCATGTTGTGCATATTTCCCAGTCTCTTAAGTGGGCTCTATTTTTTTTTAGCTAGGTGATTGTTATTTCTATATTGATGAACTCTCACCTTCAGCTAGAATTTTGGTTTAAGGAATGGTTCTTGTTGTTGTCTACTATGCATACAACTCTTATTGAGGTGGAGATATCATTTATTGAGGTAGTGGTAGGTTGTGTCATTGGTGTTGATAGTGGGTTGAAAATTACTACTCATTTGGTTAATGGTAGGAAAGTGGAGTTGTTCTAGTTTAAGGTTTTCTTGGGGTTTCTCTTCCTTCTCATTCTCCCTTTTGAGGTGGAATTCCTTTCTCTTAAGGTGGAAGGAAGCTATGCTAGGAGGAATATTTTTTCTATTCTTCTTTTTTGGGTCAAGGTGTTGGAAATATTCAAGAGTATGTTAAGTTACTGAGAGGGGAGGGTGAATCAATAACTTCTAAAACTTCTACGGTCAATTTCAATTCTTTATCCAATAAACCATTTAGCATTTAATTCACCACATCTAATAAAAATATAAAAGCATCCACAACACTTGAACACAATAATTTGGTGACCAAAAAACCTTCCAAATAGAAAGTAAAACTAGGATGGGGATGATAGCCACAAACTTTAGTACTACAACATAAAGTTGGCAAGTTAAGGCTTACATTGATCACTTCTGATGATCTACCCTGTTAGGAGAAAGTAATACTGCTAGGTCCACCTTGTGAGAGGATTTACAACATACAATGAAGTATGCACTCAGTAAAGAGATTTGGAAAAAGTTGTTAAGTCTACCTTGTTAAAGGATTTTGACTGGTTCACCTATTAGGATGAAGTAGTACATCTCCGATTTGCAACTGAGTTTGCTGATAGAGATTCCTTGATGTACTGATCACCTTTTTGTGATAGATTTGTCACTGCTACTCCTTATGCTGATATGCCCTTCATAAATCTTTATTTGCTACTTACATTTGCATTCTTGCACTTGTATTACACATTCATTACATTCCATTCTACATTGGATATGATACAATACATCACATTATATATATACCAATCCAATTTACAAAATTACATAGTCGGCCATGACACAAGTTAACAAAAATATGACAAAGTTGGCCCACATGAAGATACTTGGGTTTTGAAGATTGACTCGATAAGGTTATGATACATGGAATCCATTGTCACTTCTTGGCATTTTCATGCTCTTGGTAGACATAGAAGCTCGGTCCATACTAATCACCTTCAAGTAGTCTTCAATTCAGTCTACATTGGAAACTCAGTAGATATTGTGCAACTCAGCAAACACTAAATCACTTGGTTACCATGGAGTGGCTCGGTTAACATTTCCTTCTCATCACGTGAACTGAGAACTCAGTAGACACTACAATGCTTAGTAACCGCTAGCTTTTCTTCACATGAACTGCAAACTTGGTAACCATTGATAAACTTGGTATACACTGAGCTACTTAGTTTGCACTACTAAACTTCAGACTAATTGAATCTACTTGGTAACCACTGGAAATAGTCCAAAGGACTCGGTAGAGTAATACCCCAAAATTGGCTCATTGCCATGACAACCAATTCTAGTCTATTTTGGTCAATTCTGAAGTCCTATGTCACTAAGCAATTCTTATTCTGCTACTCGCTACTTGATTTTATTGTCAAATGCAGAAAACCCTAAATTTGCATTCATCATACTCTTTATTTAATTCCTAAAGTATTGACTCATATTAGTCACATTAAACCTACTGATTAAGATTTAATTTAATTTGAAGTATTTATACTTTAATTAAATTAAATTATATCCTAAGGCTAATGTACTAGGGAATTTAAATATTTAATTTAATACTATGCCCATTTTAATTAATTGAATTAGATTATTCAATTAAATGAAAAAGGTATTTATGAAGTCATATCTCACCTATTAAATTAAATAATATCTACAAAACCCTCTCTTTAGTTCTAAATGGAAACTTTGAGTGAATTACTTCTTGAAATTAGAATCAATCCAATTAAATTTCTTTCACACTTATGACAAGTTTAGTTAACTACTTATCACACTCAGATCTAAAACAGTTGATTTTACTTGCACAAGGAAGTTTCCATCTTAACTAAATCTTCTATCTAATCTTAACTGTTCATCAAGGTTGATCCTAACTATTGATCCATTTTTAGATTCTATTTAAGGGGCTCCTAATTCCTCATTATAGAGGTTGAATGGAATTGATATCAAATCTCTTCTGAATTGTGCACTAATTTAAGCTCATTACTCTCATAAGCTTTCATTTCTTAGATTAAGTATCATATAGCTTTAGTATGCATACATATAATCTAGTTTATTTTATATGTTCTTAGAATAATTGCATACCTCATATAGAATAATTTGCATTCAATATAGACTTAATTGCATTTAAACCCTTCATTCTAGAATGGTCTGGTTGCCTACATCTCAACTCTGAGAGCATAAGCAGGCAAAATCCTTCTAGATAGAAGGTAACGGGTCACACTATCAAAATTTTTGGATGAACTATCTCATGTTCATTCCAGGATGAATCTACAGGTAAGGACCATGTTGAAGTGTGTACAAGACTTAGAGGCCCAAAAATTCACACATATAGGTAGCAACCATAAAATTTCAGTGGCTACTGAGTTATAGATTCTGAATAAGTGTGTGTCACTAATAAAAAACTTGACTGATATGTCAACAATCTCCCCCTTTGGCATTAGTGACAAAAACACTTATTAGCCCAAAAGTGAATACCTTGTATTCATCACCATGTGATACTAGCTCGATCTATTTTTGATATTTTTCAAATTTGATCTTTGTAAGCTATATGCAAAGGGGTGATCCCACAATAATGGGTTCCACTTTCTGACCAATTTTGACACTAAAATCAATATTTTTGAAACAAACCTCATGTTTGAGTGACTATATCTCTAAAACTATAAATAATTTCAAGATGACATAAACTAGTGAATTTTAGTACTTTGTTCCTACTTTATAAACATATTTTTTAATCTAAAAAAAAAATTATTTATGTCAAATTTTTTTCTCCTCCGAAAAGTGGTACATAATAAAATTCAATATTTTGAAAGAGTGACAGTTTGCTTGACACACAACTTTTTTTCTAGAAAAGATAATAAGGTAATTCTTTTGGCATTGGATTTGTAACATCAATAGCCAAAGGATGCATTTTGTTTGATTCAATTTGGTTAAATATTGTATAGTTTATGAAGTTTTGAAGTGACACCAATTGTAATCTAGACAAATGTTTGTTTTGACAAAGATAACTTGAAGTCAATTTATCATTATTATTATTATTTGAATAGAAAGCTATCTCAATAAGATATTTCCTAGATATTTTTCAAAAAAAATTTGACCTAGTTTACTAATTTTCCCAAAGTGTCAAACACAGTTGATGTTCAATTGGTAATGAACCTATGATGAGTTAAACTCATATTTGAAAGTCTTAATGACTAAAATATGTATTACAATTATAGTCATTGGAAAGCTTGCTCCAAGCAACACATTTTGGCATTTTTAATTTTATAGTAGGAGATCATTCATCTACAATTATGGGTGTCAAAAGAACCAAACTAAAATTTAAATTAAAAAGGGCCAATTTTTTTTAATTTTCTATGTTTGCATGAACATGTCTAATTTATGGCATTCATGCAAACATCTAAAAAACAAAAATGCTGATGTCAGCTTCAGACAAGTCAATTTAAAAATAGTGAAGTCATATTGCAAATCCATATAACGACATTTTTATATAGTTATTGTGTGAAATTTATCTTGAGTTAAGGGGTAAATTTTTTTTAATGATTTTATAATGAGAAACAAGAAAGGAAGGCAAAACAAATATGCAAGGAAGAGATTTGATGAAGTAGAATAAAGAAGTCTTCAGAAGAGTGTGGCATGTTATCATCTAATTAAATAAGGTATGTAATTATATATATATTAATTTTTTTATGGTTTTGAATTTAATTATGTTTCAATCTTTTTTTTTTTTTTAATCTAATTTGATTTATTTATAAATTTGTTACAGACAATCAACAAGGTGAAGAAAATGTTGAAGAAGGCTCAACAGAAGTAGAATAAGTGCATATGGGAGAGGTTAGGAACACTCACTACGAAATCTCAAACAATGAATGTTGAAGAAGGTTCAAAATCACTCCCTACAGAGGTTCAAATAACAGAAGTCAGAGAAGGGTTAGAATCTTTCTCTGCAGAATCTCAAAAAATGAATGTTGGATAAGGTTCAAGATCGCTAATTGTAGAAATTCTAGTAACAAAAGTCAGAAAAGGGTCGGGATCAGATGCAGGAACTGGTATGGATGAACTCCTAAATATTGCCCAATTTGTAAAAAATGCTATTTCTCAAAATAATTTAGATCATTTACTTAAAATGGATGTGGATAAATTGAGAAGACTTGTAGCTACTGTTCAACCATTAAGTTTGTCTAAGAAAAGGTCAATGAATAAGGAGATAAGAGAAATTATGACTCAATTTGATAACATTGAAACACTTGAACAAGCTCACTTACTATCACTTTTTCTTACAAAAAATAAGTTGCAAGAGGCATTGAAATTGTTAGGTGCAGACACAACATTAAAGAAGAGAAGATTTTCTAGCATGCAAACTGATCTAATTGAAAATGTTAAATAAGGTTTGAGAAACATAGGAAAACAGTTTCGAACTAAAGATAAGTTTGTGGCAAGAAAAGTGATGTTGATGTCTATTGTAAATAAGAATATGACCCAAAATAGAAAAATATCTTCAATTTCATCTAAAATGGGTTTTAGTAGGAAAACAATGAGAAAATATCTTAAGAGAAGATTAATTGTGGATGACAGTACTATGGAGGGCAATTGGGCAATCATGTGTAGAGCACCTCGTTCTGATAGGATTGAAGAGTCATTAAGAAATTTAGTCATATCATTTTGGATTGATAACACTGATCCTTTATCAAATAGTAGAGATGTTGTCAGGCATAGGATTACATCTGGTCAATATGAACATCATACAAAACATTCGTTGGACACAACAGAACATGAGTTATGTGTGTCATTTTGTAGTGAACATCCTAGTGTAAAAGTTGGGAAAACATTATTTGAAAAATTGAAGCCATACTTTGTGAGGTCAAACAAAGTTTTTGAAACATGTTGTTGTCATCATTGTATTGAGTTTGATCTCCATTATCAAGTATTTTGAAAGTTTGTAGAAGACACACATGGTTTTCATGCTGCTCCTCCTAATAGGAGAAGTGAGTTTATATCATCCATTCTATGTGACAAAATAGATGATCCAGCTGGTCAAATAAATTTCATCAAAGGATTATGTGAAACATGTGGTGAATTGGCTCTGTTTCTTTTGAAAATTGAAAATATTGATGTAACAAAAAAATTGAATTGAAAATGTTACAAGTATGTCAAGAATGAAACAAAGTTGGGGAAAGAGACAAAAAGGTTGGAATATGTTGAAGAGGAGTTACCTGTTCTAACATTTATGGATAAATTTAAGAATTTGATTCAACCTTATGTTCGTCATGCATTTTTTGCAAAGTGGCAAGCAAAACCATTTCAAACTTTGAGAGATAATTTACCACTTGGAATGATTGTATCAGTTGTTGATTTTGCAGATAATTATTCCTTTGTTCATCAGAATGCAATTCAATCATATTATTTCTTTTCTAAGTAGGTCACTATTATGGTACATATTTGTTATAGACATGCACAGTTAGATTTGGATGGTGTTTAGAGTATAGTTCAAGCACAAGTAATTAAAAAGGAATATCATTTTTATATAAGTGATGATAAAGAACATGACATTCACTATGTAAAATATTGCTTCAATATGTTCTTTTCTTATTTGAAAGAAATAAACATAAATGTTGATAAAAATTATGTTCGTTTTGATGGATGTGCCGCATAGTTCAAATCAGCTAGAACATTTTATGCAATATGAAGATGTCATCACAATGAGAATATAAAAAACATATGGAATTTCTTTGAGAGTGGCCATGGAAAAGGTGAACATGATGGTGCTAGAGCTTGCATCAAACATGCTCTGCGAAAGTATAAAATGAATTATTAGAGAGTTTGTGTAAATGATGCACATGATGTTGTTGAATGGTGTAAGACGCATTGTGCATTAGATGAGGTCGAGAAATCATCAACAATGAGTTGACAAGTAACATATAGAGTCTTTTGGGAGATAATAGGTATGGATGTGTACATCTATTTAAATTTTATGCAATTAAGTTATAAAATTTTATTGTTAAGTTTTATTTTTCAATTTGTTGAAGTTTAAATTTAATTTTTCCATATTTTCAATTTAATGAACTTTTAGGTGTTAATAGAAAAAATATGCATGGCTGTGACAGGATAGAAAAGACATGTTTCTTACATTCAGTCATGAGTACATATAATTGCAATTAGACAGTCAAGACAAGAGAACACTCATGTTTTTGTGACAGTTGCATTGATGAAGATTGTCAAGAATGTATCAATCAAACATGTAGATATATAGGTGCATGGATTTTGGTACCACTTGCTATTACCAATACATTTGATAAAGATGATGAAAATTTTGATGATATTCCATTGATTTCTGATGATTATAATCATATCTCTAGATTGGTAAAAGGGGGTAAGTATCATAAAAATTAATCTCAACTTGTTATTTAATTATCAATTTGAATTGTCTTATATATACTATACACATATACATGTATACTTGTTATGCAGGAGATGTCTTTGCAGTGATTGCTAAGCCTAGAAATCATGGTGTTAGTTATTATTTATTGTGATGTACTGTAGAGAGGACAAAGTTATATGATCCTGAAGAAAGTGATGAAATGTTGTTCCCCATAGGTAAATTATACATAGACATGTGTGCATGTACACATGTGTGTGTGTGTGTGTGTGTGTATGTATATATATATATATATATATATATATATATATATATATATATATATATATATATATATATATATATATATATATATATATATACACACATATATACATATACATATACATATATATACATATACATATATATACATATATGTATATATATGTATATGTATGTATATGTATGTATATGTATATATATGTATATGTGTATATACATATATATACATATATATACATATACATACATATACATACATATACATATATGTACATATATGTATATGTATATATATGTATATGTATATATATATATATATGTATATGTATATGTATATGTATATATATATGTATATGTATATGTATATGTATATATATATATATGTGTATATATATATATATATATATATATATATATATATATATATATATATATATATATAAAATTTTAAAATACTTAAATTTGTGGTGTAAGTTCTTTTGTGATAGAGGGAACATATTTGAAGCAAGACAAAATAGTCCAACATGGAAAACACTTCGTTGATTATCAACCTAACAACAAGGTTTTACAATACAACCACATGGTTGTTGCTATTGAGCTTTGTCTACATCCAATCAAACTTAAGCGTGTACATCACAAATGGAGACTAGACAGTAAAGATCATGAGAAGATATTACATGTTATAAGTGTACACCATGGTTGAATTGACCTTTGAGATTTATTTTATAATAATTTGAATATCAACTTCTTTTCAAACAATTGAATTTCATCTTGAATTAAATATGTTTTTAGTTGTACAATCATACTCTTAGTTATCATTAGTTTATTAAAAAATTATATAAATTAATAATATTAATTGTACCATGGATGAATTTAATAATAACAACTTGATATAAATAGGCAATACAAGTTAGTTCAAACATACACAATCATTAGATAGATATGTATCAAAGATAATTTAATATGTTAGAATTCTTAAATATATACTTCTTTTCAAACTATTGAATTTCATCTTGAATTAAATGTATTTTTAATTGTACGATCATACTCTTAATTATCATTAGTTTATTAAAAAACTATATAAATTAATAATATTAATTGTACAATGGATGAATTTAATAATTTAACAACTTGATATAAATAGGCAATACAAGTTAGTTGGAACTTACACAATGAGTAGATAGATATGTATATCAAAGATAATTTAATATTTTTTTTAATTTATTTTATCAACTTCTTTTCAAACTATTGAATTTCATAAGTGAATTGAATGTGTTTTTAAAATTGTAAGATTATAAGTTCATAGTTATCATTAATTTATTAAAAAACTATATATTAATGTTAGTTTATTGTCTACAG
>CM053792.1:654687058-654779558 GCA_028749045.1 Cupressus sempervirens | reverse complement strand
GTTGATGTTGAGCCCCATGCATAACTCAATGTACAATTGCTGTGCAAAATAAAGAGGTATTTGGTCATTATTAGGATAAGGACCATGTGCAGCTAAAAAGTGAGGATAGATCATGCTAGCAATAACAAGATCTTTGCGTCATGTGAGTCGGTAGCCTCTCACCCTACCCTTTTCTCTATTATATGATGGAAAGAGATCTTGTTTGGTGATGTCTTTTGGGGCCACCCTCTTAATGTCATCAAAAGATGCATCTCTTGAAATCTCAACACTAAGCTCCCTAGATATGGAAGCTAATATGTCAGGAGTAAATGAATGGTGAGCTCTAAATCTAGCAGTTAAATCTTGTAAACTCCAACATATAGTAGCACATATGTCTCTATAAAGACCATCATCAGAGGACAATATAGACTGTTGTAGTCTAGCAACCTCCTTCTCTAAAAATGCAAATAATGCATCGATATTGATGCATGGAGGTGGTGCAACAAGACCTCCAACAGGAGCTATAGGTGTAGCTTGATCTCCAACAGGAGCCACACTAGGAGCCATCCCAAGATCTACACCACTTGGAGCCACACTAGGAGCCACAACATGAGCCGAACAATGAGCCCTATGACAAGGTACAACACGAGCCTCACAATGAGCTATAACATGAGCCCCAACATGAGCAACATGAAAAACTACACAAGGAGCTAGAATAGGAACTGCATGAGGTGCTACAATAGACACCACATTAGGTGCTACAGTAGGAGCCACAGTAGGATGATGAGAAAGTTGATTGTGTGAAGTCATATATGTACAAATATCTCAAGAGCTAAGTCTACTATACACACAATTTTTTATTTAAATTAAAAATTATATGTAATTGAACATACATCACGTGTCTAGATAATCTGTAACATGTACATATCAATAAAATTTAAATATGATGAACATATATACATACATGAGAGTTAGAGTTATTTAGGGAGTTCTTGAGTTTTCAAAACTTTAGGAATTAAAGATTAGTACTTAGGTTTGACTTAAATGGTTAAACATGAGTTAGATTAGGGTTCAAAGTAATTGCATGCAAACAAATTGTTTAAGACTTGTCATTTTTAATGAAGATTCAAAGTAGCTAGTGAGTGGTTCATCAAAACTTTCTATGCAATTAAAAGTTTGAATAATTCAAAATATTGCTCGATTTCATGATAAGACTTTCATTTTGTTGAGACATCACATGGTGTCACAAAAGGTTGGTTATCCTACTTGTGAATTTTGTGAAAATTGATGGTGTTGCACTTGTGCAATAGTATCATCATCCATCTAAGTCATACCAAGGGGTATATTTTATGCTTATACCCTTTGTTGATTTTGTGACAACTTAGCATCACAATATATCAATGATAGGTCATCGTGTTGGAATTAAACTTCAAATGTATTAGTGAAAATATTAATTTGAGGATGAAAATGATAAAAACTAAGAATGTTTGAGAAGTATGAAATGGTGAGAATTTATATGAGTGATGATTACTCACCAAATTTTAGGTATGATAAAAACACAAAAACCTCAAGAGGCTCACCGTCAAACCAAAAGTGAATTATCACAACCCAAAATGAATAAAGGGGTTCTAGTGCAAGATATAGATTCAAGAATGGGGAGTCAAGGATATATTCCTTTCAAGATAAATATGTTCTTATGATATATAAAATTATTAAAGTATTTTGTGATACTAAAAAGGAAATGGAAAATAGCAAGGTATGATATTACATCTAATGTATAAATTAAAGTAGGCACAAGAGGTGAGATAGAAAGAGTAAACTTACCTTGAGATGGATCACATAGTCAACCTAGTCCTAGAAAAAATTTCATGATTTCAACCTAGAAATGATATAGACTTCTTAGTAATTTCATGATTTCAACCTAGAAATGGTATCTTCTTAGTAATGGATGGATGAATAAATAAATAGAATCCATAAGTATGGTTGAATACATGTGCTTGAAATGTATTTTTGAATCAAGGATTCCTTTTTTAATGCATGTTTTTATATACACTTTCCAATCTTAGATCTAGAATATTGGTGTTCTTTATGGTCATCAATGGAAAAGAAGAGATAAGAAGAATGGATAAATTTGTATCTTCTTTATTTCTTGAGGATTATTCTAGTTGGTAATCATGTATGAAGAAAACTGTACATCAGATGTAGAATATTTCTATATTTTGAATGGATCTTAAAAAAATGAAGACTTGGAGTTCTTTAATTGGGCATTTTGCTTCAAATGTTGAGTACAAGTCTTTAATTACAAAAAAACTTGAAAAATTCATGGAAGATTTAAATTTATTGATCTATTGATTTCATGTTATGGAAAGTGAAAGGAGGAAAACCCCTTTTATATAAATTTTGGATTCAATATTGTCAGCTTGATAGAACATAAAGACTGGGAAGAAGATCCCTCATATTGGGCTCAAATATTACCTAAATGTAGACCTAGTTAGCCAAGTCTTGGCATTGTTATAAAAAGAAGGGAGTGAAATCAAAAGATATATTCAAGAAACACACATTAAAGACATCCAAACCTTGAAATCACCAAAATGGGGTCTAATAGTTCTTAGAGCCTCTAATAATGGGTGCTAACATTTTAGGAGAGCATAGCCACATTTCCAATCTTGGACTTCTTCTTACCTAGGTATGCCCTTTTTTATTGGTAAAGTGGAAATTTTTATTTTTTCTAGCCTTATCTAAGCCTAGAAATGATATCTTCTTAGTAATACAAGTAACTCAAAATACTCATGAGGTTAATAAAAATTACCTCTATCTATATCATGTATCTCTTACATATATACTTGTTGTGTGGTTCAACAAGCTTGAGGGAATAAAAATGATATTCCTTCTGCTAGGAGTTAAAGATGAGAAGAGGTTATTTATTACTGACTAGGAGAAATTATACATTCCCAAAATCTTGGGGGATTAAATGATTGTAATTTTCATAACTTGAATTTGGTCATCCTTCTAAATTTAGTCTAAACATAATTAATTATTATTCACATTGGTCCATAATCCATCATTTTAAATATATATAAAATAAGAATGATATAAGGATATTAGATCTTATTTGATCCCCTAGATCAAATATTTGGAGTAGTTATTCTAAAATATATATAGTTTTCCTATTTTGTACTTTGATTACTAATTTTATAAGAAATATAAAGGGTTCATCTCATTCTATTTAAGTAATATGTTTTTATAATTTTCTAAGAAATGCAATTCAAAACATTTCTATAGCTCTCTTGTTCGGTATCAAAGCATGTTTATCGAATCTAGTTGAGGATTGAAGAAACTTACAGTAAGGAATTGTGAATTATGATCTTTGGTGAATGATTAGGTATATCAAATACAACTCATGCATACTCCATTTTGACTATTATTTTTCTAGGGGCAACATAACACTGGTAACTTTACAATTAGATCATTCAAAGCCATGGGTATGATGGTGATGACTAAGTTAGGTCTACAAAAGAATTAAAATGGATAGACAATGTTGTGAACCTTGCATTCTTCTTGTATAATATCTTCCTTCTCTTTGTTAACATATTTAATAGAAGTATCTAAGTACCATTCTTTGTTTTCTCTACTAATGTGGATGTATATAATTGGTCTTAAGAAAGTGTAAATATGTAGGATTGTCTTGTTATACAATTGGTCCTATTGATTTGGAGTTTGTTAATCAAAATTTATATAGCTACACATGTCTGACATTTGCCTTGATATTACAATTACGCTTGCCTTGATATTACAATTTAACCTTCTAGATTAGGGTTTGAGTTATCTATTCTAGGGTTTGATATATATATAAATATATAAATATATATATATATATATATATATATATATATATATATATATATATATATATATATATATATATATATATATATATATAGGGAACCTTCATCTAAAGATTAATGGGTTTCCGTTAGATCTAAGGGTTTTGGTTAAATTTAGTTTAGATTAGATTAGGGTTACAGTTAGATAGGTCTAGGGTTGTACATTACCTTGTTTCAGTTACGGAACTGTAGGGTTAAAGATTAGGGTTAAAGAGTTTTCATTTGAGTTAGGGTTAGAGTTTTCAAGTTAGGGTTAGAAATTAAGGTTAGGGTTAGGGTTATGGTTAGTTTTATCTTTTAGGGTTATAGTTAGTTTTAGGGTTATGGAGATATTGTTTAAATGTTTTCTTATGATTGTTAATATTGTTATGTATTTATGTATATAATCTTTATGTTCTTATATGTATTAACTTTTATTAATTAAATTTTATAACATGTATTCTTTGGGTCATACTCTTTATATGTTCTTATGTACATGTATGTTATATTCTTACCTATGCATTAATCTACATTCTCATATATGTATAATTTAGGATCTCCCCTTAAGACATGTCATTAAATATAGTTAATTATACTTAGATTAAGGCATTAAAAATAATAACATATACATAAACATGAATATTGAAAACATACATGTCTAAATTTGACATGAACATATTTACATACATTTATGAAATAAAATATACATTAATCTACATTCTTATGTATAATTTAGGATCTCCCCTTAAGACATGTCATCAAATATAGTTAATTACACTTAGATAAAGATATTAAGATCAATAACATATACATAAAAATGTGAATATTGAAAACATGCATGTCCACTTTTAACATGAACAAATATACATACATCCATGAAATAAAAAATACATTTTAATCTACATTCTTATGTATAATTTAGGATCTCCCCTTAAGACATGTCATTTAATTACACTTAGATTAAGGCATTAAGATGAATAACATATACATAAATATGAATATTGAAAGCATACATGTCTACATTTAACATGAATATATATACATATATCTATGAAATAAAATATGTACATTTTAATCTAGATTCTTATGTATAATTTAGGATCTCCCCTTAAGACATGTCATTAAATATAGTTAATTACACTTAGATTAAGCCATTAAGATGAATAACATATACATAAACATGAATATTGAAAACATGAATAAGGCATTAAGATGAATAACATATATAGAAACATGAATAACACATACATAAACATAAAAGATTAAGACACTAAAAGATCAATAACATGTACATAAACATTAATAAAAATATGAATATTGAAAACATGCATCCACATGCAACATCAACATATGTACATATACATCCATGAGATAACATCTAAGAGATGTACATATAGATAATGATAATAATAATAATAATTATATATATATATATATATATATATATACACCTCATTCTAATATTTTTTAATTTTCTACACTAATTTGTTTTTTTTTGTTTTTTCTAATATTTTTCTAATAATTCAAGTTTAATGTTTTTTTCTAATATTTTGTAATGATTTTTTTATAATATTTTATAATATTTTTCTAGTATAAAATATTTTTTCTTATATTTTCTAATGTTATATATACTAATATATTTTCTTTAATGTTAAATACTAATATTTCCTAATGTTTAATTTACTAATTTATTTTTCTAATATTGAACAAGAAATTAACTTTTTTAAATATTTCACTTAATAATTTTTTTTCCTAATAATTCTACACTATTATAATATTTTTCTAATTTTTTTAATTTTCAAGACTAATATTTTTAAAAATATTTTCCAATATTTGCTAATATGTTTCTAATATTTTCTAATATTTTTTCTAATATTTTCTCATAGTTTTCTAATATTTTTCAAACTAATATTTTTAAATATATTTTCTAATATTTTTCTAATAAAACTAATATTTTTCTAATTTTTAAAAAAAATTTTTTTAATAAATAAAAATAATATTTAAAAAAAAAATGTTTCTAATAAAACTAATTTTTTCTAAATTTTATTTTCTACACTAATTTTTTTTAATATTTTTTTTTTCTTTTCTAATATTTTCTAATTTTCAAGACTAACATTTAAAAAAATATTTCCTAATGTTTTTTCTAATGTTTAAATCCTAATATTTTCTCATAGTTTTCTAATATTTTCTAAACTATTTTTATAAAAATATATTTTCTAATGCTTTTCTAATCTTTAAATGTAATGTTTTTTCTAATGTTTTTTATAATAAAACTAATATTTGAATGTAATATTTTTTCTAATATTTTTTATGTAATATTTTTTCTAATATTCTGATATTCTAAATTAACGTTTTTCAATATTTTATAAATTTTTTCAATATTTTCTAATGTTTTTAAATATTTTCTAATGTTTTTCTACTATTCTAAATTATTGCTTTTCTAATATTTAACTAATTTAACACTAATTTTTTTCTAAATTTGTTTTCTAATGTTATATTATTATTTATCTAATATATAACTAACATATACAAAAATATTTATAAACATTGAGTTAATATAATTAAGTTTAACATAAATAAACAATAAAAATATTAAATTAACATTAAAATATCCTTTGAAAACATAAAAAACGTAAAAGACATTCAAATAATAATATATAGACATACCTGAAATAGTTTGAAGACAAGAATATGAAGGAGAATGATGGGGGATGCTAACCAATAGGACATGTTCGATCCAACCTCTACTTCAAATATTCAATGCTGTTAAAATGAATAGTCCATGGTAAAAAATGACGCTTTTCAGCCAAAATTTGATGTTTGGCATGTTCACGTGAACATGTTAATTACAAATGTTCACACAAACATTCAGAATTTATGATGAATAGGTTCGTGTGAACACTTTTGTAAAATATGTTCACTGCGAACATATTTACTATGTTTGTGCAAACATATGGTGTATGCAATTTTTGCATTTTGCAAAAAAAATAAAAAACTTCATCCCACTAAAGTGGAACCCATTATTGTGGGTTCACCCAAAGTGTATTTGCATCATAGCATATATCTCCCCCATACTATGTAATCTACTATTTACATGTAACTTTTCTCTTATATACATTTCTCCCCCTGTGACTCTGCTCTTCTCCCTCTTAAACTTTTCTCTTCTCATATCTCATCTCCCCCTTTAACTCTACTCTTCTTCCCCTTTCTTGATAGTAATGCCAAAGATTTATTCTAACATATTTACATGGAGACACCAAAATGAGATAAGAATTTAGAGTGTACCTTGAGGGTAATTGCCAATGTTTTATCCCAGTTTTCCTGCAATACCTTGCATGTCTAAATGGAAATTTGCACTTTTGCTGAGAGTTCAATAATGTGATCAGCAACAAAGAAGTTGTTATCATCAATTAGGGTTTTTGAATAAACAATGTGTTTCTACATAGAATCCATGATAGGAAGGATCATATTTTGGATATCAACCAGTGTGGAACAAATCCTTTCTTCTTCTCTCAACAACTCTGCCTACATATGAGACAAAAAATTGATCTTCTTAAAATGTGCAAAGCTTGAACTGTTGAGCACTTTCCTTAAGATCAGTATCAATTTTGGAGAATTTATCCTTAACTTCCTTAGTATACTTGGTCACATCACATAGCTTAGCAAAAAGTGATGACACATTAGAATAGGATGCCTCAAGATTGACCAAAATTGTTGATAATTTAGCTTGATTAATAGCAATTTTCTAAGCAATGTGCTCCAACACTTTATTATTGAATTTCTTTTCTTCCTTTTCAATCAATTTCTCTTGTCCCTTGGTGTCCTCTCTAAACTTTTGAACTGCCTCTTCAAGCTAAAACAAAATAGGTTGAGAAGAATCAACCTCAACTCCAATAGCCTTAGTCAAAATGTTCTTAGCATCATCTCGTATTTTGTATTCTCTATCCCTTTCTTCTCTCAATTTTTGCTACTTGGCCTTTTTCTAAAGAAGTTCACCAACTAAGTGCATTTGATCTATAGAAAGATTGTAGAAATCCCATTTGGGAATTTCTATTTCCTCATCTAGATCTATACCTTCTTCTATTTCCTTTCCTTTCAAAAACTTTGTACTTAGTTGAACCTTAGGTTCAACTATCCTTGTACTTATTGCCTTAGTACCTAGAATGGAAACAATGGTAGACATACTCGGGCTTGTAGTAGAAACTATTATAGCACTAACTGGTGAAATATTTATAGAGATGCTAGAAGAATCCAAAATTGATGATGACAAAATTCTAGAATCCAAAACTGAAGCAGACAAAATTGGAGTGCTTACCATGGATGAGCTCAAAATTGAAGAAGTCAAAATTGGAGAGGTGGTGATTGAAGAACTCAACTCAGTAGATGAATGAGTAACCTATAGCTTGATTGATGAAGTGAAAGTCACTTTTTTCATTGATATGCTAAGCTATATAGGGGCAAAGAGTAATTGGACATTTGATGTATTTTTAGTAGTCACAAGCACGCTTGCTAAAGTTACCTCCATACTTGATGTTGTCAAGGGTTTGCTCAGGAAGTGAGGAAGTGAAGCAATGATTGTAGCTACTATCTTTACTATGTCAGTCTTGTCATCATTTTCCTTATCTTCCTTGGTAGCTTCTGCACCTTGCTCCTCTTTATCTTCCCTTTCTTTAGCTTCTTGCTCCTTATACTCTTCATAATCAACTTTAATATAATGATTTGATCCTTCATTATCCTATTCATCCTTACCTTCTTCTTCTTCTTCATCCTTCACATCCGCTGGGAAGTTACTTGGTTTATGAAGATGGTAAATGTTCTTCCACATGTTTATAGTAATCTTAACTACATGCTCTATATCTTTGATCAAAATTATACATGTATTAAACCTTAGAGTCATTTTATCTTTATTTTTCTTTAAAGACTCTTTTACCTTAGCATCTATCATGCTCAGTAGTAACTGCCTTAGGGTTTGTGCATATATGTCTTTTTCTATTTGCATGGGAAAATCTCATCTTGGCTTTATTTTCTCTAACAATTCATTAGAGATTTGAGAGGCGATCTGATCTGGTGAGTACTTCCATTTTCCCATTTTTGTTAGCACCAGTTCTTCAACCTATTTTTTCTTTGCCTCTATCCTTGTCTCATACTTCAAGGATTTGAAGTTTGTTATACTAGCACCTGCTTCCATTTTCTTTGATCTTTCCTGAAAGGTGGGAGGAGGTCTACTAAGTACAATGTCACTTCCTTTCTTCCTGGACCTCCTTGTGAAGACTACAGTGGATGCCTTTGGAGGCTTGGTGATAATCACCTTTCCCTTTTTCTTCAAAGGTTCTTCTTCTTCTTCTATTTCTTCTTCATCCTCTACCTACTCTTCATCTTCACCTTTACCCTCGGTTAACATGAGAGGGGTACTAGATTTTAGTTTGGCTATCCTCCTCTTTCCTTTGTTAACTACCTAAGGTAGCTTGTTTTCCAGCTCTATTCTTTCCTTTGCCTTTTCATAAGTACCAAAGTAAGGGGCCTTGGGATCCACAGGTTCATTGACAAGGGCTTCAATGATATCCTTGGTTTCATCAATTTTTATTTCATAGCCAAGAGGCTTGACCCACACAATTCTAGGCTTGACTGCCTGGATGTATACCTTGTCACAATCAACCATGAAGCACACATCATCCTTGTAGCCCTCAACTAACTTCTTAGATATCCTAAACATATTGTTCATTTTTTCTTTAAACACATCAAAGTAGTTGTCCATGATGCTTCCATAGTTTTCTCCCATTTCTGCAATGTATTCATTTATTTGGTACAATACTGGCACATCCTTTCTCCAAATTGTAGTGCCTTTGGAAGGGAAAAACTTTTGCACATAAAAGAATAAACATGTTAATAGAGAACTAAATTTGTAAGGATTTTTCTTGGAAGTCCTGATACTTTCCATGTTCTTATTGAATTGCTTCAGTAACAACTTGGTGAGGTCAAAAGACAAGTTATTCTTCACCACTTTGAATGCCATGTCTACAGCTTCACATGATACACTATTGAGATGGCTTGAGTTATATATCTTGTGAGCTATAACATGAAAACCAAACTTGAGTTATGCATCAGTAACACTGCTTATCTTCATGCCTCTGTCATCCCACTCAGCTAGGATTTTCTTTTCCAACTTAGCTCGACCTAGGGTTTTGATGGTTTTGGCTTTGGTGAGCATGAGACGGCCAATGATTTGATGAATCATCTTCTTGATTATAAATATTGGCTGCTCCAACCACAATTGACCATTGTGCACTAGGTTAAGAATATAACTAATCCACTTAACTTGAAACTCTCAGGTCATATGTGGAATGTGAGTTAAACCTTTAGCTTCCAAATGTTTATGCTCAGGTTTCAGGGTTCCATCAACACACAACTGAGCTAGGGCATCATCCATCTCAAGAGTACCAATTTCTTAAATTACACATTTAAAATGAGTTCTAATGTTATTAACAAGGAGTACCTTGGGAGGAATTTTTGATTGAGCTCCACTGGGGTCTAGGGTTTTTGCAACCATAAGCATGAGCTTGAAGTCCAATGCCTTCCATTCAACACCTTGAACCAACATATCAAAACCTTTCTTTGCCTTGTTATTGCTGTTAAATGCCATTTTCACTTGGTAGTTGGAGATAACTTCGAAAATGATTGTAGGAAATTTTCTCAAGTTACTTGATCGCACAAAAAATAGCACTTCGTAATAGCTCTCAAAAATTCATGGTGAAAAATGAATTTGCTTCCATGCCTTTTGTTAAAATTTTCCTTTAATGCTTGGTATGGCAGTAGATGAGTTAACATAATGCTTGATAGGCTATCATCCACTACTTTGTATTGATCACTCGGTGAATTCTTCATGACTTGATAACCATAAGTGCCTAGTTACTCCTGACCTTGCTTGGTAGAGTCTATGACCTGATGTTACTCAGTAGAGAAGATAACTCAGTAATGACTATTATAGATCTTGCTCAGTGATCCCTTTGTATCTTGCATATGGATTTGGATCTTGGTGCACCTTTCAACTAGAATTGATTATGATGTTTTCTTTGATAGCCTAGTTCCAATTCTTCCTTAAGAACTTAATTAGAAGTGGTAGAGTGACCCAATTCTTGAGTGACTTGACAATCATTACTCGAACCAATATACTTGATAGACTTAGGAATCCATTGTTGTCTCATTTGCTTTAGAACGTTATTAGCTTTTTCCTTCTTCTCATCTTCAATCTTACCAGTATTCATTCAATTCTTGGCAATATGACCAAGTTTTGTAAAAATGTAACATCTTATAGTGGTATCCTTTTTCCTCATATGATGTTTAACACAATTCATACCAATGTGTCCATATTCTCCACAATAATGACATCTACACTAGGTATTGTAATCCCAACAAAATATTACTTTCACAATTTGTTCTGTAGGATTCAATATCTTTGTTTTGCATTCTAATGTCGTATGTCCATGTTTCTTGCATTTATGACAGTTGCCTTCAAATTTTGGTTTCTCTTTGCATTCATTAGCCAGGTGACCATGCTAATTGCAATTGTAGCATTTTCTATTGAATTTTTCTTTTCCATTACTCCAACATTTGTTCAATGTATGACCTATCTTACCATAGTGATTGCAAGTAGGTCTTTGATTCCTTTGAGGACCTTGTTTGGAGGATTCACCTTCTTCTTTGTATCCAATTCCTACTTTTCCTTTTTGCCTATAGAGGTTTTGCTCATTTAGTCAAACCATGTCTGCTTGAGATTTCACCATTCTTTCATTGATTTGCTTCTCAGTGTTTAGGTCATTTTTCAATATTTCATTGGTTTTCTTTTCTAATCTTAGCTCATTTGTTATTCTTTCATTGATTTTTCTTTCAAAATTTTGATCATTCCTTAATCTTTCATTGATCTATCTTTGGCTCATGATTTCTTCATTTGCATTGGAGATTTGATCCATAAGGTCTGCATGCTAAAGGGATTGAGTCTAGATCTCATTGTTCCTTCCATCCATTTCTTCTCTTATCTTGTTTCTTTGTTCCAAGATTTCACATAATCTTACTGACTAAATTTCTTATTCTCTTTTCAGCTTTCTTACTTCTTACAGGGAACCACTCTTCTCTAGGAGTTCTTTGATTGCATTATTTGCTTTATTTGAACTGTTTGAAGGGAAAAAATCTTCAATTATTTCTTCAATTTAGAGATGATCATTTAATTGATTTGCAAGTTCCTTTCTTCTTTTTAGGGATTGGGAAAGTTTCTCCTTAGCTTTCTTGAGTTGTGCAATGGCCATTTCTAGATCCAACTTTTCATTGTCAATAGCCTTATCAAGTTTGAATATCTCCATATCCTTGATCTTTGCTCAAGTTGTTAAACTTTCTCCTAAGAACCACAAAGCTCTAATACCAATTGTTTGAAATATTCAAGACTATGCTAAGTTACTAAGAGGGGAGGGGTGAATCAATAACTTCTATCAATTTCAATTCTTTATTCAGTAAACCATTTAGCATTTAATTCACCACATCTAATCTAATTGCATGCATGAGAAATTGAAAAATATAAAAGCATCCACAACACTTGAACACAATAATTTGGTGACCCAAAACCTTCCAAATAGAAAGTAAAATTAGGGTGGGGATGATACCCACAAACTTTAGTAGTATAGCATAAAGTTGGTCATTTATGGCTTACATTAATCACTTTTGATGATCTACCCTATTAGGAGCAAATAGGATTGTTAGGTCCACCTTGTGAGAGAATTTACAACATACAATGAAGTATGCACTCGATAAAGAGATTTAGAAAAGACTATTAAGTCTACCTTGTTAAAGAATTTTGACTGGTTCAGCTATTAGGATGAAGCGATAGATCTCTAATTTGCAATTGTGTTTTTTGATAGAGATTCCTTGATGTACTGATCACCTTTCTATGATAGATTTGTCATAGTTGCTCCTTATGCTGATATGGCCTTCATAAATGTTTATCTATTGCTTACATTCACATTCTTGCACTTGCATTACACATTCATTACATTCCATACTACATTGGATATGATACAATACATCACATATATATACTAATCCAATTTACAAAATTACAAAGTCAGCCATGACACAAGTTAACACAAATATGACAAAGTCGACCCACATGAAGATACTTGGGTTTTGAAGATTGACTCAATAAGGTTCTAATACATAGCATCCATTGTCACTGCTTGGCATCATCATGCTCTTGGTAGACATAGAAGCTCAGTCCATACTAATCACCTTCAAGTAGTCTTAAACTTGGTCTACGTTGGTGACTCGATAGATATTGTGGAACTTGGCAAACACTAAATCACTTGGTTACCATGGAGTGGCTCAGTTAACACTACCTTCTCATTGCATGAACTGAGAACTTGGAAGACGTTGTATTTCTCAATAACCACTAGCTTTGCTTCACATGAACTGCGAACTTGGTAACCACTGATAAACTTGGTATACACTGAGCTACTCAATTTGCACTACTGAACTTCACACTAACTAAATTTTCTCAGTAACCACTGGAAATAGTTGAAAGGACTCAGTAGCAACTGTAAAAGTTTGGTGGCTACTAAATTAAAAATTCTGAATAAGTGTGTGTCACTAATAACAAACTTGACTGATGTGTCAACAAGAGGTGCTCTTCCAAACTAGACTTGGAATTTGTTGGTTGTTAGGTCCAAGTTCTTGATTCGGCGATTGACTTCTATAGAGGTGGAGTTCATTCTTGTGTTTTTGATGGTGGAGGTTAGTTTCATTAAAAGGGAAGGTATCTAGGTTTCCATTTGTGATAGTGTTGATGCTTGGGAATCTCTCTCCCTAGCATTAATTTTAGGGTCTTTCCTCCCTCTACTACTATTGAGGAGTCCCCCTTCTCCATTCAGGTGGGAAGGGAATCTACAGGGTAGCTGAATTTTTTTGGGAAAGCTAAAGTAAACTTGTGTTTCTATTGGTTGTGGACCTATGACCCTATGGGTGAAGGAAAAATAGGCTACATGTTGTCTAAGGTTGGTTTCTAGGGCTTCTAAAGATAAGTTCGTCTGCCCCTTTTCATTTCTTTTTCTCCTGTGACTAGGTCGTTGTTGTTAGTTTTGAAGGGTTCACCTAGTTCCTTTGTGCTTGTTTTTGGTTTAAGAATGCACCTAGTATGGGGGCTTGTCCCATGTTAATCCTTAGCAATGTGGACCAATGTTGGTGGGTTTGCCGCATTTTAACATTTGTTTTTGATAGAGGTAGACCTTAGTTAATGTCCACTTAGATGTTTGATACTAGGTGAATTGTTAATATGTTGTTTAAGAATATTTAATTTCTGTTGTTTGTACCATGAGTCAACACCATCTTGCTGGTTTTTATAATTAAATAAATGACCCATATTCTTTACTTAACTATTAAGTTATGAAATTTGTACTATAATATTCTTCTTCTTCTTTTTTACTCCTTTTCACTTCTATATCTTAAATATATTATGAGATGAGAATGATTCTTGATATGAACTGGGTTGAATGATTACACGAGTTGGCTAGGACTAGGATTATTCCTAGATATTCAATGAGCCCCTTGTACTCATATTAAATTTATTTTTTATACAATATAAGGATCCATTATTAAAATTATGTAAACTATATTATCAAATAAAGATCATGTGCATCTTATGTTCCTTTTCCTTTACTTCTTTTACCAACTTCCAACTCTGCACCTATTTTCCTTGATGTAAAATGACTGCACTTCCCCTGAAATTCTTTTCTATTTCTTATACACATCATAGGGAAGATGTCTTTAAGCTCAAAGGTTGGTTGCATAGTTTTAAAAGTGATCTTTCTTTCATTATTTAATTTGATTATTTCAGCAATTTTTCCTTCAAATCTATGAGGATTTAAGTTATAGATAGATCCATTGGTTATTACCTTAATAGGTTGGAATTTAGGAGTATTAATGTCATAGTTAATCAAAAATTTAATGTTATTATAATAAGTAGGACATGATTTCCACAGCTAGTCAAATTGTGATGTGAATATCAGGATTTAACTGTGTGATTTTTGAGTCAAACTCGATGACCCATGTTTCATGAGTAGTGATTCAACATGAATCCATCTCTCATGAGAATAAATGAAACACTTAGCACTCATTGGATCTAGGTGATGCTCACAGGGGTGAAGCACCGGGACTTCCCGGGAGGTCACCCATCCCAGTACTACTCCAGCCTGAGCGCGCTTAACTACGGAGGAAACTCCGTAGTTAAGCGCGCTCAGGCTGGAGTAGTACTGGGATGGGTGACCTCCCGGGAAGTCCCGGTGCTTCACCCCTGTGAGCATCACCTAGATCCAATGAGTGCTAAGTGTTTCATTTATTCTCATGAGAGATGGATTCATGTTGAATCACTACTCATGAAACATGGGTCATCGAGTTTGACTCAAAAATCACACAGTTAAATCCTGATATTCACATCACAGTTATTATAATATTTGGTTTCCCATTGATGAACCCATATTCCTGAGAATCTCTATATGTAAAAGTTCCGGTGGAAGTGTATGAATTGAAACCCAAGTTAGAATGGAAAAGTTTAACAATTCTTCCTTAAAATTTGGTATCCATTCTAAAAATTTAATAGAATAACCATTAAAATAGCAAACAAAGGTAAAGAGAAAATCTTTTTTGACATTTTCATCCCTATACTGAATGAACATAACTCTTTCAGAATGGTGAGATATACTTACCTAGTTTTGACAAAAATCCCGAAGCTAATTAATTAGATTGATCATATCTTGTTTTGGCCCATTCCATAGTGCATAAACACTAAGATTCTTGTATTCATGTCATCGCTCTTCATTGTCTGAATTATTGATGATTAGTGTCTATTCTTTACCTTTAATATTGGATTGAGCAATCTTTTGAAGTTGATTGGGGTATTGAGAGGGAGAATTGGCAAAAATATTCCTATGATGAGGGGGAATATATGTTCTTGGAAGGTTATGTGAGGGTTTGAACTTTGAGGAGTTGGGCTTGCACAGATGTGATTCAAGGGTTTTGGGGAAATTCTCATATGAATTCTCAATGGGACCTGCTTATTGGAAATACAAAGGCCATCTCTTGCGGGAAACATATTTTGTCTAATTATAAAACCATAATCAATTGTCAAGGCTATTAATTGAAAAAATGATATTAGATCAATAGCTTGCCTAAGCTAAAGAATTGCTGACTTTATAAAGATCATCATTATCTAGTTGTTGATTAACCATAATCTTACTTGCCTTATTCACAATTGGGGCTTTTTGGTTCAAAAATCTCTGAACTGTGCTGATATACCCATTTGGATTTATCCTTGACCAAACCCCTATCTTCTCTGTGTATTTTTTCAAACAATTTTGATTAGTGGCACTCGATGTATTATTAATGATCTTGTGATTGAGATTCTTGTCCTGTACATTCACATGGTCCAGCTCATTTGGCTTAGCTAGGGCTAAAAACACATTATTTGTCTATACTACATATCTCAAATTTTTAGATAGAGAGCTAATGTAGGGGCTATTTCCATTGTGTCAACACCCATTTTTATTTATTCGGTGCTCTAGCAAAGAAGGATGAATCAACTTTTTTTGATGCACATATGCTCTGGGGTTTTGGCCATTCCTCTAAAATCTTGAATTAGATTGCTTGCCTTCGCAACTATGTTTGTTATTAAGTTCATAAATTGTATTATTAACCTCTGCTCTTCTTGCCATATTTGCTTGGTAATTTTTCCTTTTTATTGGTTCCTTATTCCCTTTGGAAAATTCACCTTATGAATTCTATAAACCATAAAAATTGGCAATAGTAATAACAAACATGCGAAGGCCTATTTATTTTTTCAGGCCTAATTTTGGTTTGATTAATATTAAAATTTAGAGATTTGTCTTCACTTTCTATTGTTAGTGTAGTTTTTTTTCCTAGTGGGTTATTTATTTTTCCCTTTATTGCTAGTTTTTTTCCCTACACGTTTAATAATCTTTCTTAGGTTAATAAAGCATGTCTTATTTAGAAAGTGGTTGCGAGGTGTCACCTTCCTACATGTGAGCATCCATTAGCTATCTTAGGAAGATACTTTGCTATCTTTAGTCTGATAGATGGTTGCTCCTCATTGGTTGGTGTTGCCACCTCCTCCCTCTTCCTAGTCTATATAAGCATGCCACCTGGCTTGTATTTGGGATTGATTTCTTTTGCATCCTCTTAATGCTATTTTGCTTCCAGTATTTGCAATACTCTCTTGGAGACTAACTCTATGTTGCTATTCTAATTTTATATCATTTGCATTCATAGTTTAGATATCTATTCTTTGCACTAGTTTTCTGGGTTATCAATCTTTTCAGATTCTAACATGGTATCAGAGCTTTTCTATGTGCAAGAGTAGATTTTAGTTTCCTTATTTGAGAGATTTAGGGGGGGCTAATAAATTTTATTGTAGTTTTTTGAAAAATGAAGTATGCTCTTCTCTTGCATCTTTGGATGATCTTGAGAATCAGAAAAGTTTTGACAAAAATGTTTTTTCTCTGGGGTTTCAATCTCAAATTTGACAACCAACATGCATATTTAGAGTTTTCAATTAGTATTGCAGGTTCCAACATGCCATTGATAAACTTAGGAAGATGATCTAGCATTTGCATGTCATATTTTGGTTGTTGGGGTTGTTTCTTAATTTTTGGAGCCATTTTTTACTATTAAAGGCGTCTAATTTAAACTACATCAACATCTTTTGTACATCAGCAAGAAAATCACTTTTTGGGTTTTGATTGTAGCACCAAAAAACTATTTGGGTATCTTTTAGTTTTTGCATGCAAGCTCTATATTTTGCAGAATCAAGCACGGAAAGCTACAACCATACCCCTCTCCATTGGCAGTCGCAGATTTGAACCCAGTTTTCAAATGTCTCATTCTTGCTCATACAGACTTTGATTTTGATGATTCTTGTTATGAACTTGGCTATTTTTCTGTGCTCTATCCATTAGTGGAGTTCTTTTTAAAATTTCATGCATGAATTCTTCAGAAATTACAGATTCTCGGCCGTGACTGTGCACAGTTCTCATTTTAAAAACTTGAAAAGATCATAACTTTCTCATACAACCTCATATCAGGGCAATTCTTTTTTTGAAAGTGCATGATTTTTTTAGTAGATCGCAATGGTGCTATTTGTTTCCTTCATTATTGTGCCCAAGTTTCACTTTTAGCATATGCTCCTCATGAGGGTTTGTAATGCATCGAAATCAAGACCACTAAGTATTTCTTTCTAGTGGTCATTGTAAACACACTAAAATAAAGTGCCAAATCATATTTCTTTGGGGGGTTTCTTTGATTGAGTAAAAAGGGGGGGCATTGTCATGGTTGGATTCTCTTTTTTTGGCATTTCTTCTCTACATTTCTTCATCATGGATCAAACAAATATGCCCATCCTAAATCCATACTATTACTTTGAGTGAAAATCACGCATGAAAATACACAAAGAAAGTTGGATTAAATAGGATAACTATGGGACTTGAAATTGAACTTGCTAAAGATGAAGACAAGCCTAAGTGGTTTAACAAATGTGATGAGGCATATGGAACATTGTGTTTGTCTGTTTCACCTGATTTTCTATTTCACATTGAATCTTTGAATACACCAAATGAAATATGGTTAGAGCTAGAAACACTATTTGGTACACAAGATTCAATGAGGGGTCATATGTTGGAAAATGAACTAATTAATTTAAGTCCAGGCAATTTCAACACAATCCTAGATTTCTTCACTAAGTTGAAGTCACTAAGGTTGCAGTTAAAAAATGTGGAATTGAAAAGAAAGATGAACAATTGATTCTTAGCATTCTCTCTAAGCTAAGTTCAGAATATTCTATGTTTGTCTCCACCTTCTATGCTACTAAGGGTGCAGTTGGTACTCAATTCACCATGCCATCTTTAGATGATTTTGCTGTCAATCTCACTCAAGACCAGGACAAGCTAATCCAGATGGGCACTCTTAAGTCCTCTAAGTCACATGCCTTAGCTAGCAACCAAGGCACAAAAGAACAAAAAGGACAAAGTAGTAACAACAATAGTAAGGATGAGAAACAAAATAATAGTGAGGAAAAGAAGGATCAGATACTGGTTGCTTCAAAAGCAACTATTGATACCCCATCTTCCAAGGGTTATAAGCCTAAGAAAGAAAAAGTCAAATGTGCCTATTGTAAAAGACCTGGTCATGATGAACATAAATGTTTGAAAAAAAAAATTGATCACTTGACATACATTCTTGAGAAGAATAATATTAGTGTTCCTAAGTCTATCAAAAAAAGTTCTAATGAAGGGTTTAACAAGGAAAAAGAAAATAGCAAGGGGAAAGGAAAGGGAAAAGCCCTTGTTGCAGTTGCTTCCTCACCATCCACTTGGGTTCTTGATTCAGGTGCTTCACACCACATCACTTCACTTAAGGAAAAACTTGCATCTTTGGAGTTGTGTACTATGCCTTCTATTTTGATGGGTGATGACACTCCTGTTGAGGTGTATGGGAGAGTGTCTATTGATGTGGGGGATGGCACATTCCATGATGTTCTTTGTGTACCCTCATTGTCAACTAATCTCCTATTGGCATACTAGATCACTCATACAGGTTTAGGCAAGCGGGTTGAGTTCACTCTTGATTCAGTGGAGATATGTGAGTTGCATAGTGATTCTACAGTTGCAATTGGAAGAGTAGATCATCAGTCATGACTCTATCTATTTTCTCACTTTGTTCCTGATCCTCCTTCATCTATTTTTCTCACTCACTCTAATGATGTGAGTAAATTATGGCATGAGCAGTTTGGCCATCTTAACTTTCGCTATTTGCATTAGCTCAACCAGTAGAGCATGGTCATAGGGTTTCCTTCGGTTCAGTTCTCAAGCGGTGTTTGCCAAGGTTGCATTCTTGGTAAGCATCCTAAGGAAAAGTTTGACAAAAGTAAGGCATGGAGAGCTTCACAAATACTAGAGTTAATTCACAGTTATTTGGCTGGTCCATTTTAGCATCCTTCTTTCAGCAGGGCCTGATATGTCCACACATTCATCAATGACTTTTTTCGATATACTTGAGTGTACTTTCTCAAATAGAAGTCAGAGGTATTTGATCATTTTTCAGGACTTCAAAACTTTTGTAGAGAAGCAATCCAGGAAAGCCATCAAAGTTTTGCATATAGACAATGGCGGTGAGTATGTCAATCATCAGTTTGACAGATTTTGCACTTCTGAGGGGATTGATTTACAACATTCAGTTCCATACAATCCTCAGTAGAATGGTGTTGTAGAATAGAAGAATAGATCCTTGAAGGAAATGGAAAACTATATGATTCACTCTAGATCTCTTGCACCATAGTATTGGGTAGAAGCCATTAACTGTGCTTGTTATATCCAAAACCATGTTCCTCACCAAGCCTTGAAGGGAGTTATTCCTTTTGAAGCTTGGAATGTTCAAAAACCATTAGTTAAGCACTTTCAAGTTTTTGGCTCTCTTGCATGGGCCCACATTCCTGTAGCGAAACATGAGGCCTTGGATTTGCAGAGCAAACCTTGCATATTTATAGGTTATCCTGATGGTGTGAAGGGTTATCAGTTGCTTCACCCTACTGCACATGAGTTGTTCATTGAGAGGAGTGTTTAGTTTGAGGAGGAACCTTCAAGCTCCCTTTCTATCACTTCTCCAACTCCTTCTACTTTGACATTGGAGTCACTTGGAATACATGACAGATCTTCTGATGGGTCAGATTCACTTGAACAGTCTTCCACCTACACTTCTAATGCAGAGAGTGATATAGAAGACTCACCTCCTTCCTCTCCTAGTCATCATTCACAGGTTGATGATTCTCCTCCAAATTCTCCATCTTCCAGTCCACTTTGGGCTAGACAGACCTTGCAGTTTGTAGGTGATTGGGTTAGGGATCCATCAGACACTAGGTGGACTCATTCACAATTCTAGGATGCTCCACATGTCTTCATTGCTATTGCCTTAGATCCATAGTCCTTTCATGAGGCTTCTAGTATTCCTGAGTGGGATACAACTATGTATGAAGAGTATAGTTCCTTGATGAGGAACCACACTTCGGATCTTGTCCCTCTTCCTAAGGGAAGAAAACTTGTTTGATGTAAGTGGATCTATTGAACAAAATTTTTAGTAGATGAGTTAGTTGACAAACACAAGGCTTTATTGGTTGCTAAACGATTCTCCTAGGTTCTTTGGATTGCTTACTCTGAGACTTTTGTGCCATTTGCCCAAATGAATTCCATTCGACTTGTTCTTGCCATTGCTACAGCTAATCATTGGGAAGTACATCAGATGGATGTGAAGAGTGCTTTTCTTCATGGTGACCTTCATGAGGAGATCTACATGGAGTAGCCACAAGGTTTCCTTCAAGATTCTTCACTTGTGTTCCATCTTCGAAAGTCTCTCTATGGCCTCAAATAGGCTCCTCGGGCCTGGTATGCCAAGATGGACTCCTTTCTTCTATCAATTGGGTTCACTCGGTACCATTTTGATCTTAATGTCTACATTCTGCAACAAGGTGATTCACTCCTATTTTTGGTTTTGTATGTTGATGACTTGCTGATCTTAGGAAGTTCTTCACCCACCATTAAGGCTATCAAAGTTTCCCTTCAAGATAGTTTCTTGATGACTAACTTGGGCTTATTGCATTACTTTCTTAGGATTGAGATCTTTCAGTCTCCTTCTGGGATCACCATCACACAGTCCAAGTATGCTCTAGATCTACTCTCGAGGTTTCATATGGCTGACTGTAAGCCTTCTTCGACTCCCTTCCTTTTTGGAGTCAAACTTGAGGCTCAATGTTCTTCTCCACTTGTTGATGGCACCTTGTATCATCAACTTTTTGGGAGTCTCATTTATTTGACTCATACGAGACCTGACATCTCATATGCTATAGGCATGGTCTCTCGATTCATGCAGGAGCCTCAGGAGTTGCGTTGGAAAGTAGCCAAGCGGATCCTTCACTACATTCAGGGGTCTCACAGTTATGAGATTCACTATGTAGCAGGTATTGAGCTTGATTTGATGGGCTACACAGATTCAGATTGGGCAAGTGATTCTTAGGATCACAAGTCTACTTTAGGTTACAGCTTCTCACTTGGTTTCGGTTCTATTTGTTGGTCGAGCAAGAAGCAGTCTGAATTGCTCTATCTTCTATTGAGGTTGAGTATTGGGGGGCTGTGAATGCCACCACTGAGGCCATTTGGTTTCAACATCTTCTCACTGAGTTTGATATCCAAATCAAACAACCATCAATCATATTTTGTGACAACTAGAGTGCGATTTAGATCTCACAGAATCTGGTCCATCAACAATGGACCAAACACATTGAGATCCACATGCACTACATCTAGGAGCTCATCCATGGTCATGTCATCAACCTTCGCTATTGTCTGACATCCAAGCAGGTTGCTGATATCTTCACCAAACCCTTCACTGAGAGCAAGTTCCTTCATTTGCGAGCTTTGCTAGGGGTGCGTGATGCTTCATCTTTTGGGGGGGCCTCTTCCTCTCACTTGGAGTCCTGATTATTTGTGGGGGTCTCTTCTCTCTCTTTTGGGGGAATTTTATGTACATGGGTACCTCATCAGGCCTAACTTGTCGGGACCCATTTCTCCATCCACCTAAGCTTCACTTATGGGGGTGCTAGTGTAGTTTTTTTTTCCCTAGTGGGTTATTTATTTTTCCCTTTATTGCTAGTTTTTTTTCCTACACTTTTAATAATCTTGCTTAGGTTAATAAACCATCTCTTATTTAGAAAGTCGTTGCGAGGTCTCACCTTTCTACATGTGAGCATCCATTAGCTATCTTAGGAAGATACTTTGAAATCTTTAGTCTAATAGATGGTTGCTCCTCATTGGTTGGTGTTGCCACCTCCTCCCTCTTCCTAGTCCATATAAGCATGCTACTTGGCTTGTATTTGGGATCGATTTCTTTTGCATCCTCTTAATGCTATTTTGCTTCCAGTATTTGCAATACTCTCTTGGAGACTAACTCTATGTTGCTATTCTAATTTTATATCATTTTCATTCATAGTTTAGATATCTATTCTTTGCACTAGTTTTCTAGGTTATCAATCTTTTCATATTCTAACATCTATAATAGAAGGGAATACAACTATCATATGCAAATTTGATTGGATAGTTTTTTTGTTTACTCTTAGTAGGCCAATTTAAATTATTTATCATTCATTTCACTCCCTAGAACCAGAATGAGTCATAATGATATAATTTTAATGCGGGTTAAAAGCTGGAAAAATAGACCAAATTTTTAGACATTAATAAATTTTGGACCTATAAATCTAATTTAGGAAATTAAGTAGAACAATGGTAGAATATATTGTGTACTAGATCTCTCATCTTTTAAGTGAGTTAGAAGTTAAAACCAACAAGATTCAAAGTTAAGGCATGGAACATGATATATGTTGGAGACATCTTTCAGGCTAAAATTCTAAAGTTCTTAGGATTGAAGGTTATCAAAGAAAATATCAAATTGTGAAAAACATGATATGGCTACATGTAGATATAAAACATGAAAATAGACTAGAAAAAGTAGCTCATTGATTTCTCAATCATTGAGATAAAGATATCATCTAAAATAATATTATTTTGCTCTTTGTTGATTCTCAAAGAAATCCCCCTTCTATTTATAATGATCTATGTGGTGTGCTAGATTTTATTCGTGAGTGGATGTTAGAGGAAGATGAATAAATGCTAAAGCAATTGTTTCTTTGAGAAGTCATAGGTTTTTATTCTTGGAAGGGCACAAGAAATAACATTTTTAATGAAAATGAAGTAATCAAACCTTATATGAGTAATCCAAAAGAAGTTCATTGAAAAGGTATAAATATATTTTATGGTACTTTTGGGCACATCATTGAAAGCATTGAGGTTCACTTCAAAGAATATTTATAACTTCAAGAATTGATTGCCTCAAACATGTGAATTTGTCTTGATATTAGAGTATTGGCCATTAGATATGTATTCTTCTATATTGTTATTGACCAATTATGTTTCTCGGTTGTAAACAATGAATTACCTTTTTCACTGTAGACGATTATTATTTTATACACACTAAAGGAGATAGAGAGACATTATAGTTGGAACAACTATTAGCTTAATTTTTTTTTAAATGACACAAATTCACTTTGTCTAGTGACAAAAAAGGTGATACTAATCTAGCTAAAAAGTGTTCTCTTCAATCAGAGACAAAATCATTTGGAGATTTAATTCACTTAATTAAAAGTGTATTTATATAAGTTAAGATAAATTGGGATAATATTATTATGATTCTTAATTCTAAAGATGCATTGATGAAAGTTATTGAAACACAAATTTTGAATTATATTTAAATCTTATCTTGTTTTTATTAATATGACTTACTAACTTCGGGAAGGGTGTTGTATCACTAATCACAAGTGTTAACTCTTCATAATATAGGTGAGACTCTAGGAGGAAAATTTTTAATTGTGACATATAATTAATAATTACATTTTTCACTTCAACTCTTTGTATTCAATATTCTTGTGACATCATTTTATATATTGATTTCAATAAAAATTTGTAAAGGGCTTTTTCCTTTGTTGATAGAAATCAATGTAATTGCCTAAATTACTAACTAGATATTCAATTTATTTTCTAATACAATTAATGATAAATCACACAATTTGATTTTCTATTTGTTTCCTTATTTTCTCCAATTTTTATATTTTATGTTGCTCTATTTTCTTAATTAAAATCTTATGGATCCATTGGGATACTTTCTTTATTTTATTTTAATATATTTTTCTAAACCAATAGGTGAGAATGAAAAATGAATAATTTTCTATGCCATGATATTGTCAATGTATCTTTAAATGACAGAAGTTCTTCATGTAACTTGCATTGTTTTGTTGTGAACTTACACTAAATGCAGAGAGCGGGTTAACAATTCTAATTTTTTTCTTACATAAATAATAAGTAAAATTAATTATATTATAGAACAGGCAATTATAGATTAGAAAATCAACACAATAGCACTAAGACTTTGATACATGGAAAACCTAGCTATAAGAACCAACAATGAGAATCAATACACCGAATATCGATCTATCTGCATATCTATTTGTGTGTGTATGTGTACATGCATACATACATACACAAATATACATGCATACATACATATACATACAAATACATACATGCATATGATTTAAATTAAAGACATTAATGCATGCAAATATGTTGATATAATTCTTTATTTTGGCTCATATTATGTATATTTAAAATATTGATCTTTAGGAGTCTCACCTTTTCTATGCAGCTAAATAAGCATTAGTTTTAAGACCATCTACTTATTAATCAAATTTGAATGTAGGACTTGAAAAAGTATATACATAAAGCATTATTGAACATGGAACAACATCGAACTATAACATATCCCAACACAAGCCATCCACACAAAAGAGTAGCATGTGTATCCAATCCATTAGTGAATTATAGAGCAATAAAAGGGACCAAAACATATTGTGGACCAACCATATAATATATTGATGATAGATCAACCAAAATATAGACCCAAACAAAAATGATTAATACCAGAGCGTCACCTTCTCTTTTCTATAATTTACTACTAGAAGAAGAGTCAATCCTTTGGACCAAAAACATTCTAGAAAGATTCTGCAGTAGACTTTTCATTCCTTGTTATGTAAGTACACTTCCAAGAAATTCTAGGCCAACAACTAGATTATCTTGACAACTCTAAGGGCACGTTTGGCAATGGGAATACAAGCGGAATAGGCATATGTAAATTCTTAAAATTTTGAATTCTTCGTTTGAATACACCAAATCGAAATTGGAATACGAAGTAAAATAGGAATATTTATTCCAATTTTGGTCCAAAAATGAGGTTTTGCAATTCCACTCAAATAGGTGTTATTGGAATACGTATTCCTATTCCACTTTTCTTTATTTTAGAAAACATAAATTTTGGGGTCTGCAAATTCCCCATCAAGAATTGGCTGAACCAAATAGAGAACAGGAATACGTAGCCCCATTTTCTATTCCAGAATAGCTATTCCTATTCACGCAGCCAAACAGGCCCTAAATGACTTGGTTTGTTATCAATGACAAGAAAGCCAATATATCAGACACTTTGTATAAAATGACACCATGCAAAATTGAAATCACCCAATCATATTTGTTGAGCTCAAAAAAAAGTGTAAAAGAAAAACAATCTGATAATAATAAACTGTTTATTATTGAACTTCGTGAAAATTAACAATAATTATGGTAAGTGCCAGTTAAAATACCTACTTATAACAATGAGAGTCTATGAGATATTTACTAAAGGGAACTGAAAACTACTAGATTTTGGATGCTCTTGTAGGGGTTGAAATTTTATTTCAGGGATCCGAGAAGCATTGCAACATTGGTTCTTATTCAAAGAGAGCTACGACGGGGCTTTTCAGTACATGACCTATCTGATCGATCCAACTTATAAATCCGTAAACATCTATACTTGACTCGACCTCCATGGTTAGAGTAAAATTCTGCTTTTGGAATTTCTCAGTAAATTTAAGGCTGGAAGGATTTACCTCTACCTTCAATCCGTTTGGCACGTCAACGACTACCTTATAATACGATGTGCCCCCTCCCACATTCGTCAATGTTCTTTTAAATCTGGCAGAGTAAGATGATGTGGCATTCTTTTCGAATACTGCAGTGAAGGAAGGATAGTTTAGACAATCTGAACCCGAGTCGAGACTGCTCGGACATGAAACGGGCACACCGGCGATTAATTGAATTTGCTGGGTGGTGTAATTGAGAGTGCACAAATAGTTTATGTAGTCCTCGGCATCAATGTCATAGACAAGGCCAGGGTCAACGGCTTTATTAGGATCAACATGGCCTGCACCAAAATCCAGTGGAGTGGCTGGTTGGCCGTCATCACCATCATTAATAGTGTTGTTGGTGTTGTCTAGCGTGTAGGAAGAGGTCATCATTGCAGATCTGATTGCCGCGGGACTCCATTCACTATGAACCGCTTTCAGCAGAGCGCTCACACCGGCTACATGCTTACACGACATGGACGTCCCAGAAATCATAGCATAATTGTCCCTCGGGGTTTCTGCTGCCCAGGCCGTTAAGATACTCACCCCAGGCGCAGTAATGTCTGGCTTGAGTATGTTGGGGCCTTGATTATTCGGGCCTCTAGATGAAAAATCAGCCATCACTGGCGTAGGCTTCATGCCCATGACTGTCACGCCGAAATCAACTTCCACCACAGGACTGGCCACTGAAGAAGAATATTTTGCGAGGGCCGCCCCATCAGGAGCATTCAAATACAAAGTAGGGAACTCGTTAGATGGATATGAAGCTAAATAGTTTGGTTGATCTGTTACCATGACTAGTGCAACGGCTCCAGCAGATTCTGCAGCATCAATGATATCAGAGCTGACGTTGGTGCATAGCACCACCGTCCCATTCACTTTCTCAGGGACAAGACTTCTCGTGCACGCGCTATCTCCGACGTCGTAGGCGAGCGGTGCACTCGATATCTTGAAGTTGCCATTTGTCGTATCGGAATAATAAGAGGAGGACCCCGATACAACGGATCCATCGCCCAGCTTCAACATAGCCTCATATCCTCGGTCGATGGTGCTCGCTCCCACTGTCAATATCCACGGTGCGCCATTCAGTACACTTTGGCGTGATGGGCCGTCGTTTCCCGCAGAGCAAACAACAACAACTCCTTTCTTGGTGGCCGCGAAGGCTCCCAGCGCCATAACATCATTGAAATAAGGTGTTGAGTCGAAGCCGAGAGAAAGAGAGAGAACATCAGCTCCGTCATTAATGGCACTCTCCATGCCGGCAAGCACGTCAGAGCCCGCAACCCCAATCGACCAACCGATTTTGTACATAGCCACTCGCGCGGCCGGAGCCACACCACGCGCTATGCCAGGAGCGTAACCGTAGAATCTGACATTGCTCACGTAGTTGCCCCCCGCTGTTGACGACGTATGGGTACCGTGCCCGAAAATGTCCCTCGCAGAGTCGTAGTCATTAGATGTGTCAATTCGCCCGTACATTGCCACTGCTCCTTTCTTGAAGGAGCGCGCACCGATGAGCTTTCTGTTGCGTGAGAGTGAAGGATCAAAAGCGGTGCCGTTCTCGCAAGTCCCCTTCCATCTGGCAGGCACGGCTTCCATTCCGTGGTCGTTGAAGCTCTCGCTCTCCGGCCACACTCCGCTGTCCATCATCGCCACGATAACGTCTTGCTCGAGATGCCGGCAACAGACTGAGCCCGAGGAATTCGGTTGAATGAGTGGTATGGAATTGTCCCACTGGATCGGGAAACGACAACACATGGCCGGGTATCTCCTCCAGCGTGTCCAGCTCCGACTGGGTCAGCCTGGCGCTGAAGCCATGCATGACCGTATCATAAGTGTAGTGTTAGAAATTATCCTCTTTCAGGGAGCCGGGCAAAGATTTTACAGAAGATACCACAGATTTGTACCAATGCTCGTGGGTGGAGAATTCAGTGGGTATAGCAGATTTATCCATACGAATAATGTAATTTGAGGCATACTCTGCACAAGTGGCATACTGACAGAATAAACTGAAAATCAAGCAAGCTAACACCAGACGAGGAAGACCAGTGCTTTCTTTCATCTTGACGTACTCCTAAAACTACAATCTCTATGTTGTCAAAAGTATCTTTCCGAGCATCAGTTTGATGTGAAAGTGAATACAAGGTGCTCTCATTCTCTTCGATTCTTCCGCTAAATCTTGTTTGGAAGCAGATGTATGGAACCGTTTGTTTTAATGTCAACTGGCAAGTACTCGGGTAACTCGTCTGGACAGTTTATTCTTCTCGTAATTGTCACCTCCTCGATATTGTCATTTATCCTCGGCGACATATATATATATATATAGTGCAATAAATAATAAATAAGGAGATGCAATCTCTCTCACACATTTAATTCCAGTGGAATATTTTCTTTGTTTACAATTAAGTAATCAATATCATAAGAAATGTAATACTTCTCATGATTCATATTGTATTTAGTGGATAATTTCAATTTTATATAAATTGTTTAAAATAAGGAAAAATAATTAAGAAGGGTATGTAAAACAGTAAGTTCTTATACACTTTGTATATGTTATTCTAATTTTGGTTATAATGAGGTGCATTGCATTGGAGTGAGTTGAAAAATCTCTTGGAGAATATTACTAAATATTTACACGACATTTTTATTGTATCAATGGCTATATCACATAGTTGTATGAGTATGCTTTGTATATCATCTAAAAATATATATGACATGTTTAGAAAAATGGACTAGTATTCTTCTTTAATGTTTTAAGTAAATATCATTATATTATTGTCAAGTAGGTATGCTCCTAAATTTTAATTATAGAATAACCATAATGAAATGATGATTATAGAAATGAAATTATTGAAACTAGCATTTCCCAAATCTACATAAAATCCAAATCCATAAAATTAAAGCATTCTTATGTGTGTTGATAAAAATCACTACTCCTAAGGCAAGAGCCCACAAAACAATGATAAATTGTGAGCCTCTTAATTAGGAGGTCTTGGGTTCAAATATACTCAAGCCTAACTAATAATCAAAATAATTAATCACAACAAATAATAATAATTAACCTTGGCTTTGGCCTCTTATCGATCAAAAATAAAATAAAATCACTACTCCTAGAATAATTAGAAATATAATTTAGTAGTATATGAATGTGCACTTTAGAAAAATTTAAAAATCTAATCTAATAAATCTTTGAGTAATGATATTTTTTTAAAGTGTCTATCTATTTTTAATATTTCCTTTTCCCCTTATTATTTAATTGTGATATGATTTTTTATTTTTTAATCATTTTTTATGTTTCTTTTTTTTCTTATCTAAGAGAAAATTTGTCCTAAGAGGACCAAAAACCCAATGATTTTTTTAAAAAAAAAGTCTATCATGTTAAAAAAAGATACAATAGAACATACCCATAAACAATATACATGTATTTAGTTACACACTAGTTCTTAATAATATAATTATTAATGTCCTTGACCTTCCTAATAACACTATCTAAAGGAATATCACCCTTGTTCTTTTGTCTTGAACCATATGCAAAGACTAGAACTAGTTTGTGGACCTACAAGTTCTCTCACTTTGTCCTTCCTCATCTCTACCAATAAATTCGTTCTTCTTTACTACTTGAAAAATAGCAGTGTCAAGAGTAATATCCATATAAATGGAAACTATAGAATTACCCATTGAAAGCTAATGAACCACTTTTTCTTGTTCATTGAGTGTCATTTCCCTCGTTGATAGCCATTAAAGATGACTTTCTAACAATGACCACTTTGTTAAGAGAAGATTGAACCTCGTTGGAAATTTATCTTCCAAATTCAAAATTTTATTTTCAACACTCTACTCTAGATCATTAATGCCTTTCGTTAGATTTTGGGTGCTAGAAAGAATATCATCTAGTTTTTAGCATTAATGGAGTTTTTAAAGTTCACTTGGCTCTGATATAACTTAATTAGATAGGTCCTTGTGGCTAATGAGGAATTAATGAATATTTTTCGTACAAAGCTCTCACCTTAACAAGGGGAGGCCTTTTCCATAAGGGTTTCTTTCTCAATTTCATTAGGGATGTCAATATGAATGTCTTTCTCCATATTTTCCTATTCAACTTTAGATAAACTATCATTAATAGAAGGAAAGTATATCTTCTTTTTGGAAGGGGATTTTATATTTATAGTAGGGGACCCAACTGGTCTTACACCAATTTTAGATTTACCCTTATTGATGAGTTCCTTTCCTTTTTGTTTTTTTACAAATATCATCTATCTAATCTGACACACATTTGTAGGATGGGACGTAGTCTAAATTTTCATCATTCAAAGATATTATCCTCTTCATGTGAGAGGAAGAGTAGATAGATATAGCTTGAAAAGGGGATTTAATCTTCTTTTTATAAATTTTGACTTCTATTGTTAAAACTTATTTTTGTAAATTGTGTCATAACTCTAAATGCTAAACCTAAATCTCAAATGCATTAATGGTTAGTTAGTAGATGAATAGATATAATTATCACATAATATTTTACTACTAAAATGATGTTTAAAGCCCAAAAACAAAAATGTGGCATAGCCAGTGAATGAGCATTACTATACATAATTAAAAATAAATAAAAATAATTAAGGCAATCAAATATTAAGGCACGCAATCAAGAGAATTGAGTATCAAAATGTAGGGAAAGAAATTACATTATCCTTTTATAGAATCTCATCAATAAAATTTTAATTGAAACTAATCAAACAAATTATTATTGACTTTGATGAATAAATAGAAATTGGTAAAAATCTACTTAGCACTTTTACTAAGATCCCTTCAAGTTTAATGTTCGGTGTTATACTCTTATTAATAATTTTATATGATAATCTAAGACTAACAATTTTATTTGGTTGTCAAAAAATATCAGTTTGGTAATTTGCTCATAGCTTAGTTTAATGTCCTAATTATTTATATTATCATTATTTAATTTAGGGGCATCATTAACTTTATTTATTTCATCCCTTATTATAGTCACGGTCTATAATATACATTCATGGAGACAATAAGGAACTAAGAAAAACCTTTAGCAGTATGGTGTAAGAGAATTTAAGTAACAACTTTCCTAACAATTTAGCTCATAACATATTGATCAAGATTGACATTACAAGAGATACTAATAAAATAGTAATGTACTATGTCTATTTCTAGTTTCTATTGTCTAACAATATTTAATATACTTTAACATGCTTCCTCTTCATATTTCTTTAAATACTTGTTATTTTTAGATGATTTAGCATTTTTGTTTGTAGTTAAAAATCTTTACAATGTAATAAATAATTTTTTTTTAAATTCAATTTTAAAGACCATAAATATGATTCATTCCAAAAACTGACATTTGTCAAAGTCCCTTGGTCTATTAGTGAAGTTGAAAGGCTCACAAAGAGCCCAACAGGGATCAAGTATTACTAAGTGCAAAGCACATTTGGCCGAATAGATTAGACAAAAAGTGTTGAATCTCCATTAGAAAAACAAAAATAAAACTAACATCTAATATATGTATTCAAAATATATCGCAATGGAAAAGACAACTTCTTCAAGTTAAATAAAAATCTCTTTCATATGAGAAAATTGAAATTTAAAAATAAATTTAATCAGCACGTAAAATAACTAAAAACAAAGATTGATGAGGACCTGAAATAAATTATCATTATCAAATTTGCATATAGATATTCAACTGTGAGAATGCGGAATACGCCAATCGCTAAGGACAGATGTGTGAATCGTTTATTGCCGCTCCTTCTAATGACAGGGGTATGGGTTTTCAAATACTTTATCTTTTAGGTATGGCATCGATTTTGTTGAAAAACAACTTGATTAAACAAGGCGTTACCTGCAATGCGCCAGTTATCATAGAGTGGCTAGAACGGAGCATTAAAACAAAATTAAGTGGAAGAAATAAAGAAAATTTGGGTCGGTAATGCCGGCCAGATAGATCGAAACAAGTAATAGCGTCTTGAACTAAACCGTAAACACTACATTAGGCCTCCGCTGGAATGATTGAGAAGTATATTAAACCCTATGAGCATCTATGGACTTTTATCATAGACATTGAGATGGGTATAAGCTGGATTCTTTTTCATCGGCTATCAGTTTTGTTGATTTTAGTTTCATCTGTCAGTGTGTCTTATCGGCAGAGAGTGCCGGGAATAAGCTTGCATGTATGGATACAAATATCTTTGTCGCTGAGGCCTCCCCTGAAATTGAACGATTGTATAAATCGGCCATGACGACATCTTCTGTCAAAAGCGGCACGGTTAGCAAGATGCAGTCACTGCGCGAGCATTTGAATGATAACAGAGATGATTTCCATGATCTCATAGATGAAATCCTGATGCACATCTCCAAAGGTGAGCTGATGCTGATTCGGGAAATTCTGGTAGACACGCAGGAGGATTTAACTGTGAATCCAGAAGAGTGAAAGAATATAGTAGTTGTAGTTGTTTGGAGTTCCAATTAATGAAAGCCTACCACTTTCAAATTTCTATTTGTAAGGCTTTCTGGACGCATTTTATATTATCATTGTTGAATTTTTTTTGGCTTTTTCGTTCTTTACCTTGTCACCTACATGTTAGTTTTTTGTTGTTTTGTTAACAAAAAACTAATTGGGTGGTTCCGGTTGGGCTTGGTGCATAGTGAAAGTTAAAAGCAGAAATCGCTCCATTCGAAGATTAGATCCTTCATATATTCGAAGTCATTTCAGTGTTACCGCCATGAACAAGGGTTTTCTCTATGTTTGAAGTATTGTTTGGCAATTAGTTATGGGTATTCAGTATATGATGAAGATCAATCTGACACATAGGTTAATATTTTGCTTGTGGAGAATGACTAGCATTTTGGAAAGAAATCTTTGTTAGAGTTTCATTTGATTAAGGACTCAATACATGGGTTTGAAAGTAGCAAACAACAAAGAGGTAAATTATACTCAAAACTCCTCAAAACACAGGTATGTGAGAATAAAATCTAGTAAGTGTTCTTCTTGTTTGAACTGGGCTTTTCATAATGCATCTACAACACTTCCATTTGATTTTTTAAAGAAAGATGCATTAAAAGAAGTGTTATAAGAGGTACATGTATGAAATTCTGAAAGAGGTTTTTGATTCCCTTGTTTTCTCCATGACATGATTTCTTTGTTATTTTCATGGTGTAACTTCCCTATTTCTTCCAGGGCATGAAAAACAAAAATAAATATTGTCTATCTATCTTTAATGAAGAATATATATGTTAGTTTAAGAACTAAAGAAAAGATTAACATTTGCGGTAATCAATGTTTCAAGGAATTGGTTGATAGTTTTTAGATAGTTATTGGCCACATGATGGTCTATGGAAAAGAGATGTAGTGAATGAGTTTTACATACTTCAAGTATTCAGTTTGATAGAATGTTTTGTTGATAGTTGATTTCTAGTGTCATTAATCTGGCACTTCAGATGGGTAATACAATTCTATGTTAAACAATTTGAATTGATTCTTGCTTAAGGAATTTGTACTTGTGAAGAACCAGTGATGACTCTATCAGGAGGTTTTTAAAAATATGTTATGATGTAAAATAGTTACACAGTTTGTAACTAAATGTGTCTTAGTTACAAATTCTTGTAATAGATCCCTATATAAGGGAGTGCAAGTTGTTAAAAGATGTGAAGTGAAAATTATTGAAAACATTGAAAATATTCTTACCTTCTTGTATAAGGAATTTTTTGAGCTAATGTTGAAAGAAAATATCTTATGATTCTTTGTGTATATAAATGTGTGAACTAATTGTACACATTTATGTATATAGATGTGTGAAGTAATTGCACACATTTATGTATACATATTTGTGAAGTATTTGTGGCACCATATCCTATTAAAAATCATGCATTCCACACAAGAAATTTCTTCTCAAAGTTATTCAAGTTCAACCTAAAATCATAGGAAAGAAAAAGTTTGAATAAATGTTTCTTAGAAAATTAGGGCCCAAAGGTTCATGAAAGCTTTTGAATATACCACAAAAACAAAACCTACAAAGAGTTGTTGATGAACATAGTCCTACTTGGATATTTACCAAAGTGTATGTTTTACCTCATAGTCATCTCAGTATTGTAGCTCCTAATATAGATATATTTGACTCATCCAGAGTACTAGATTATTTAGAAACAACCTTTTAACATAGAAATCACCATCCTATATAGTTAATCATGAAGGATTAGACTATGAATCCCCATCACATTAATTTTTATATATGTTGATTATGAATCAATGTCTCATTATGTGTGTGTGTGTGTGTGCGTGCGTGCGCGCGTGCGTGCACACATGCGTGAGTGTGTGCACACACATATACAAATCTATTATACTTTCCCATTACTATAGTTTATATATTTGAGAGAATTGATTACTTTCCCATGAACCACTCCAAAAATGAGAATACATTATGTTAAAGACCATAACTCTTTAGTTCAAGCAAGTGTATATATACCAAATCCACGGTTAGTCTATGTCAATTGTTGGGGCTCATCTTTAAGTACATTTTAATTTTATAAAACACTAGAGACTATGCAACATACTAAGTAATCTACTTTCTTGTTGTTTCTTCTAACATACCCATTGTAATGAAATCATATAGATGACTAGGATAGTAAAAGTGAAAATTCATATAAGAAGAAAAAAGGATCTAATAGCTTTCCTTCATATATGCGAGTGATTTTCCCCCCGTGAAACAAGAGAACCACTCCTGTTATTCTCATAAATTTATTGGATGCTCCATCAATAGTGGAAGTAGTTATAGTTACGAGTCCTCCAAGAGTTACATTTCCATATAATTTTTCCCTATAATCTTATATGGAATGGACACTAAAAGATGCAGAGGATAATCATATGTCAATAAGGGTTTCATCAAAGAAATAGCACATCAAAAAACAAAAATAAAATACAAATGGTTAGGTGGTATGATTAACACCTCCAAGAAACATCCCTCAACAATATTACTATAATCAAAGAAGAAAAGATTAATTGGATAGTTCAAAGATATTGCAAGGGTTGGTCATGGATAGGTTATTGTAAACTTGTAGGAATTTTTAGTTAAATTTATGTTGGTAGAACCATCTATTTCAAGGATAGGCGATAAGGAAACTCTTTGTAAATTTGATTTAAGGTGCATCATCATGAACACACACACACTATATAGGTTAAGGCCATCACAAATACATGGAACTGCACCTTAAAGGCATAGTTGTATTTTCTTTCTATGACACATTGTGAATAGCATATGAGGCAAATCCATATGGTCTAGCTTGAATTTGAGATTGAGATTAAATTGGCATCCAAGTAGCCTTAAATGTCGGCAAAGAGGGTATTGCACAAGAATAAGATTAGGTGTGTTTCATACATCATACCCAAGAGTCAATAATGGATTGTACTATTTTATGTTGCACTAATGGGAAAAGGCTTCTAGGATTCTATTAATTTATAGGGAAGAAATTTTTGAAGAATGAATTTTCCAAATGCAAACTAGGTGCTTGCATGGTAGCACAACCACATGCATGTATAATGAAGGAACTCTCCCTCATCTAGCTACATCACTTTATGCAATTCATTCTAAGTGGTCTTTATTCCAAAAATAAGTACCTTGTACTTTTACGGCCATAGTAGGCATGTAGTTGTAGAAACTGTCTAGAAGAAAAGGATGCTTAGCGTTGACTAGCTAATACTACATTCTAACAAGTCCCAAAAAGTGTATCCCTTATATTTGAATGTGTTTTTGACATTCAAAACATTTTTCTATTTTTAAACATGATCACATGGCTAGAAAAGTACCCCAATGTAAAAATCAAATGGATAGAACTTAGAAAGCTAGACAACATATTACTAGCAAAAGAACTGATGATATCCAACAATTTTGAGGAATTCAAAAGTACTAAGATATGGTCCCTCAACCTTAATACATTCACAAAATATATTCATCCCATCTAATTTTTGAAAATTAAAGAGGTTGATGATGCTAGATATTGGAAAACATGCTCAACTTGTGTGGTGTAAACATTGCAAACAAATTACTCAAATTAATTAATTAGAACCAAACAATAATGTCACCAAACAAAAAAAACATGTTGGAAGAAGAGTTAGAGAATACTTAGGAGAGTAGCTCCATTACTTCACAAAAAATACTATCCACCTAAGCGGTCAGTGTGATGATGGATCTATGTGTTTATTTGTATGGTCAAAAAGAAGATGGCTCTTTCTCTTTCCCATCACCAACTGAAAGTAGTGCATTACTATGTTGATTGTACCCCTATTGTATAGTGAAATCAATGTTCTTATGAATGTTCAAGGCGCTTCTTCCTCATTTTCTTGTGCATCATAAGTATCTTAAATAAGCACAGCTAATACGAGCGAATGAAAGGTCACCTTGGCGGGCAAAGGAGAAAATAATTTAAGCATACACTCACATGAAACAAAACCTGATGGCATTAACGATCTCCATGATGTTGGACATCATTGGGTGCATCGCAGATGTCAAGAAGGAGACTACAAATGGGAAGCAAATGTATGTGCTCGTTATTCACAAAGCATTGTGTATATCAACATGGGTTACAACTCCATCTTCTATTAACCTGCATCGTTTCAAGCTCTGTGTTAAATTACTACATTCGACGTGCCGGTTGTCATCCAGTGGCCAGAAACCTGCTTCAAAAACAAAATTAAGAGTTAGAACCAAAGAGAATCTAGCAGATGAATTGGAATCTAACAGGTTTTAGTCGTAGAAGTCATGATGGTTATAAGTTGGATTCGCTTTCATCGGCCATTACTTTGCTTGATTTTCAGTTTCCTCTGTCAGTATGCCACTTCTGCAGAATAATCCTCAAATTATATCCTATTACAATGCAGTCGTCGAGGTCCCCAAAGAACTCAAGGGTGAACTAAATCCCTCCAGCCTTTAATTTACTGAGGAATTTCAGAAACAAAATTTTACTCTTACTGTAGAGCTCGAGATAAGAATGAACATGCCGGCTATGGGTTTATTAGCTGGATTGATAACATGGGCTCGTTGAATAAAAATAATCATTGACGAGTTTCTCGTAATCCAACAATAAATTTCAATGCCCTTAGGAGCATTCAAATTGTAGTGGTTCGGAGTTCCCTTTAGTGAATATTTTATCGTTTCTGGTTGCCTTCATATCACATCATCATTGTTGAATTATAACAATTCAAATGCTTCTGTGATTTTTCAATCCCTGTTGTGGGAAAGCTAAATTAATCATAACAAACTGTTGGCACATACCATGGAGAAATTTTTGTTCAATACAAATCAGCCTTCTTCCACCATCCATTCCAACTGTCCAATATCAATACTACAGCTAAACTCTTTCACAGATTCAATCCTTCAACCAATGTATTTGCATTTATTTCATTATAACATAATATATGTTCGAAATATTAATTTCTACTATATCTGCAATTTGAACTATCTAGAATTAACTATTTTAAAGGGTGATGTATCTTTCATTGAGATATTTCTAGAATTTTAGGTTAAACTAGTTGTGTGTTGGATATAGTAGTTTCGAATTGGCTAAGGTAAGAAATCTCTATAGTATAGAGTATTGAGGATATTAACTAATTATTTTGATATAGCACAATGAATGAAATAAAATATGTGTTTATTGTGCTAAAGTGCATAGTATTGTTCTACTTTCTTGTGCCTCTACCTACCCATCAAAGCTGTATAAAAGCTAGGACAAACTAAGAGATTGAAGATTTGGCAAGAAGTAGATCCACAACCACTATTTGTGGCAGAAGCCATTATAGGATTGTTGTACCAAAGGATTACAAGTTCAAAGACGAGTGGCTATAGACAAATTGCAATAGAGAAGCCGTAAAAGGAAGTCACAAGCAAATTGTCAAAGTGCTTGAAATACAATCTGCTAAAGACATCAAGAGCAAAGGAATTGCTTAAATTTTTAATTGTTTCTATTGTGAGGAAACTATTAAGATTTATAAGTATTTTGTTATGATACATACATTCTAGTTGATTTCTATGTAAAAGTTTTTTTTCTTAAATTTTTTTATCATAGATGGCTTTAGGGAGTTTTCAACCTATATTTCCTATAGATTCTAGTAGAATTTTGACAATTGGGCTTTTAGAATAAAGATGACATTTGATTCATGTGAGCTATTAAAAATAGTTTTAAATGGTTATGCTAAACCATTAGACGAATCTTCTTTGAATGTCGATCAAAAGAAAAAGCTTGATGAAAATAGGCAAAAGAATAGAAGAGCTTTGAAGATTATTGGAAAAGTATTGGATGATTCAATTGTTTGAAATATTAAGCCAACTATTACAACGAAGCAAGTATAGGAGATTATTGAGACTATATATCAAGGTGCAAGTAAGGTAAAGGTTGTTAAATTACAATCACTTAGAAGAGAATTTGAAAATTCATAAATGAACGATTCTAATTCTAAAGAGATTTTTTTATATCATGTATTGGATGTGATTAATCAAATAAGGATGAATGATCATGAGCCAACAGGTGAAAATGTTGTAGAAAATATCATAAGAAGTTTGTTTCTTAAGTTTGATGCTATTTTGGTTACAATTGAGGAGTCTAAAGATTTGACACGATTTTGTTCTTTATATAATCATAAAGATATACTGAATGAGCATAATAGTCCTTCACTAGAGAATTCTTTCAAAACATGAAATTTGGAAAAGGCAGTGGAAGAGGAAGTCTAAATTGAAGAGGTAGAATTATTTTTAAAAATAAGAAGTAAAAAGGCCAGATCTAGGAGGAAAGAGAAATCAATGCTTCAACTCAAGTGGATGCAATAGAAACTATGTAATGTCCCCTTTTTAGCATTCATAGCATGATGTTGTCGTTAGCCTATTTCCCCACAGTCTCGTAGGTTAACCAGGACATTAAAGGGGCTTAGAGGCCATTTGGCCTAGATAGTTTCAGTTGCAGGTCTTTCTGAGGGGTTTTAAGGCAACTTTGGGCATACTTACTATTTATAGTAAGTCATCTTGGGCATGGGTGGACATCCAGTGGCAGCAGTATGTTGATGGTAATTGCTTAAAATTGGCAAGAAGACTTGTTTATCATTGATAAGATTTGTTTTGCATTGATAAAGCTATTTTATAAAGTTAAATTTAAATATTTAACTTTATTAATGCATAAACTATAGTTTGTGGGAAATATTTAAATTAAAAGGGTCCCCTTTATTTTATAACACATTGGAGACATAAGTTACATAAAGGGAGTTATGTATTATCCCACATTGAGAAAACGAAGGATGGAGCTCTTGTGAGAACACTATAAAAGAAATGGAAGAGCTTATTTTAAGCATGCTTGGAAATATCAAAGAAATTGGAAAATTTTCTGGAGATTATGTCTCAATAGTTTGAAGGACAAAATCCCTTCAAGCTGAAAATTTTGACACCATTGAAAGATATGGTCTTGAGATTCAAAAGGATAGTAGTCTGAAAAAGTAGATACGAAAAAGCAGTCCGAAAAAGCGAAATCGAAAAAGTAGGCTAAAAAGCAGTCTGAAAAAGTGGAACCGAAAAAGTAGGCTTTCGAAAAAAGAAAAGAAGAAGGGACAACACTGAAGGAAATTATTACAGCCATCTACAACCAGGTTCTTTTGTTGGTATTGCTTTTTAGGGTGTTATAAGCTTTCAGCTGTCACTGTGCATTATACCAGCATTATCATTTTATAATCCATGTAAATGCCAATGTCTTGGCCATATTTCATGAGCATTGTATTTTTCATTGCAATTAAGAAGATAATAGTTGCTGGTGTCATTTAAGCAATTTAATATCATTATTTATCAGCTAGTTCGTTTGCAAACCAACTGTTTGTAAAAATGTCAGTTGGCTGTAGGTGTTCATTTCTCATGCTTAGATCATTTATATGCACTGAATATTGTCAAAATTAGTAGCACACTCATGTTAGGTCATTGTGTAGTCCATTGTAGTCTTCTAGCACAAGATTCTCATTGATGCAAATTGAAGAAAAAGTCATTTGAAGCTAGCTGAAATACTATATCAGCAATACGTCCCTTGCATGTGAATTGTTTGATGAAATTCCTTGAGCTTTCATCAACATTTTTTGAGGGCAAATTTGAGGAGGGTTATTATAGTGGTATCAGAGCTATAAGTCCTGCCATCCTGTGGAGGTCTTATAGGGAATTTGGAATAGCTAGATAGAGAGAAAAATGTTTGACAAAATGAATGCCGGTCCAAATCAGGGAAAGGAAAGATTCTTACAATTATTAGACACCTTAGCACAGGGACAACGATCAGAAGAGCAAAGAGCACAGGAATAGAGTCAGAGATTTGAGCTTATGATGCAGATGATGGCTTGTCAAATGGGGTTGAATGCTAATGTGGGTGGAGGAAATAATCAGAATGGTAATAATGAGGATGGGGCACATAATGGAAGCGAACAAGTTGGGAACAATTTTGGTCATGCACCCCAACAAACTAGGACAGTGAGTTCGCGACCCATGATTCCCATATTTCCTCCTAGAGCTCTAGAGCAGCCCCTACCAGAGCTCCAAATCACTGATATACAGGACCAGCTAAGGAGAGATTGGGAAGCTGGAGGTCCAAATTTTATTGCTGCAATTACCTTTAGGGAGTATATAGATGTGCGGATGAAGCATATGCCATGTGGACATGACAGGAACCAGAGCTGTGAGCTACAGAAGAAAGTAGGGAAACTTCAGTTACCATATTATGATGGCTCGGGGAAGTCTACAACAAGAGCTTGGGTTCAAAAGCTTGACACATACTTTCAAATGAGCCCTATGCCTGAGAAAGAAGCTATTAAGTATGTAACAATTCACTTGGATGGGTTAGCACACAAGTGGTGGCATCAGGGTATGGTCACTATGGGTCATGTACACATTATCTCATTTGTGGAGTTTTCGGAGAGACTGATTGAATGCTTTGATAGGCCTAAGGATCATACCTTCCCTATGACAGGAAGAAACTTTAATGAGGAGTTTAACAGACATGCAGATTTGATACAGGGAGACTTCAACACATCTTTAGGTAATGGTTTATCTACATCATCTTCAGAGGCAGAAGGGGTTTCAGATGTTGTGCAGGTTGAGCCAGTTGCATCAGAAGGTGATATCATAGGCACATCGGATTGCATGATTGACACAGATAGTGATTCTAGTACAGCTGGATTGGATGAAGTTATACTAGTTGAGGATACTATCATGTTTGAGGATAGTACAGTTGATCAGAAAGTGAGCATTTAGGACTTTGCAGAGAATGAGTATCAAGCACAGTTGGATGCTTCTTCACATGAGATAGAGGCTAGTAGCTCTTCACTTGGTTTGGTAAGCTAGTTGAAGACAAGGGACAAGGATATTGTCGCGGCTTTATCTCATCATGACAGGATGTATGGACTGATTGAGAATCACATTTGGATGATTCAACTGCAAGAGAGATAGAAAGGAGTCACAACAGGTTCTTCTTGTGACGACTTACAATAGATCAAGGAAGGCATGGAGCCAATGAAGGTAAGTTACATACACCAACTTTCAGATCGCGATCATCTCCTTAATCTTGCAAGGATCTATTTAGATGCATTGAAGAAGGAGGAGGAGGTTGACCAGCTTTCTCATGACCTAGAGGATACTCAAAATTCCTTGGTGTGTATTTAGTTGGCTCTCCAGGATTCTGAGAGACATGTGGCTGAGCTTTGTCTTGAGGTGAGCTTAGTTCGGGAGTTAGCGCTTATAGCAGGGACTCAGTTTTCTTTTACAGTTAGGTCACATGTTGATGATTTCTCAAAGATGACAGAGTTTACAAGAGAGTCCAAGGATCTAATTATTACAAACGACACCCACGGGGATGTTGTGGATAGTTTTGAGGACTTAGTTTCCTCAGCAGTTTCTTATGGTACGGAGGGGTTGGACAGCAAAGCTACAGTTTTTGATACTACGTATGTTGATATGAGCTTTGGAGTTGATTCGCAATATATGGATGGTAATACTCTAGAGACCAGTAACTTTGAGGCTTCTCCTTTAGATAGTGTGTCAGAGGAGGTTTGTAGGAGACAGTCTAGCCAATGCCATCATGTGTCTAGTCAGTTGAGAGTTAGTGAGTGAGACATTTCTATCGCTTGTCAGCATTTCGACGATGCTCATCAGTTGTTAGCAGTTTATGGATGGGGTTGTCCTACTAGTGATGAGCAGGGATGTAATTATCTTTCCTTGACAGAGATGCACTCTTTATGGGAGGCTATTTGGATTCTAAGACAGGATTATATGCAATTGATAGCCGACAGAGATTATCTTATGGAGTGGGGGAGTACGACATACAATGCATTATTGGCCAAGGAAGATGAGGTCAGTGAGCTTACTTAGCAGCTTGAGGTGACTTCTGAGATTCTTGAGAGTACACAGTTGGATTTCGAGGAGTCACAGTTTCATTTGGCTAAGGTAACCATGGAGTTAGAGCGACTATAGTCTTCACCAAATTCTGTATAGTCACAAGCTATGGTGTCTAGTGATCCGAGGATGTCCATGGTAGAGATTGTTAGAGATAATGAAGATGGGGATGCATCCACCCTTGATACTAACATTGGCATATCGGTTTCGTTCCTACTAGAGTCAGGTTCAGTTGAGTTGGTGTTATAGCAGATTGTTTTGGTATGCCTGACATGGTGGTGGCCTCTAGTACTGATGGCACAAAGACTAGAGATATTGCATCAAAGATCATGTGTGATGTTGGTGAGCCGACATTTGGCATGGTTTCTACTAGTGATACTACTCCCTTGGCGATGTCTTCAAAGGTAGTAGTCAGTTCCAACTTGGTTAGTGATCAATTGCAGTTAGTTTCATCTGGGTTGCAGTCTGAGCCACTGACTAAGATTGGCGCATTCTATCGGCATTACACTGTGAGGTATGCTCATCAATTTACCTTTGATGACTATGTTGATGAGATGATGATACAAAGATATACTTTGATTCCTAGTGCTTCTCATCAGTTATGGGATGGTTTGACGCCACAAGATAAGAGTTGTGATGGGCATGACATGGCAATAGGTTCTGTAGTAGATAGCTTGATAATACATGACTTAGAGTAGGAGTTTGGGAGTGATTCTTTAGTGGTTATTGTTATTGATTATACTCCTTTGGCTATGACATCTCCTGACTTAGCTGGTGATCAGTCACAGTGGGTTGTATGACTTGTTCATGGTGAGCTGTTGACTAGGGTTGGTTCTTTTTATCAGCATTATACTGCAGGGTGTGTACATCAGTTAGCATTTGATCCTTGTGTTGAGGAGTTGGTGGCAGGCAGATTTGGTTTGGGTTCCATTTCTTGCTTTTTATCTTGTGATGTCTTTTCACCATCAGCAGTGCATGGGAGTTATGGTTATGAGATAGTGGCCTATAATCTACAGAGTGGTGTTAACTGCAGTAGATTTACAATGTGTGGATTCTTTGTATTTGGTGCAGTTTCATGTGGGAGTGGTCACCATTGTTGCAGAGTTGGATTGTACATTCAATATAGACCAGTGGGATGCGTTGATGGTATTTACTGTGTTGGCAGTTTGGGTTATCTACTCTACTTGGGTTCTGATATTTCGAGAGCTTGTTTCTCATGGGTTCCTGACTTTGGAGTTTGGGTGAGTTGTATTCACCAATTTGATTATGGATTCCTCTTGGTTAATTTTTAGAGGTTTTTGCAGGAGCCTATGTTGACTGATAGCAGTATAGTTCATGACTACATTTGAGATCTAGGTGGATTGATTGGGTTGTTGTTTGGCCATTGCTTGGGGACAAGCAATTTTGGGAAGGGTAGACTGTAATGTCCCCTTTTAGCATTCATAGCATGATGTTGTCGTTAGCCTATTTCCCCATGGTTTCGTAGGCTAACCAGGACATTAAAGGGGCTTAGAGGCCATTTGGCCTAGATAGTTTCAGTTGCAGGTCTTTCTGAGGGGTTTTGAGGCAACTTTGAGCATACTTACTATTTACAGTAAGTCATCTTGGGCATGGGTGGACATCCAGTGGCAGCGGTATGTCGATGGTAATTGTTTAAAATTGGCAAGAAGACTTGTTTATCATTGATAAGATTTGTTTTGCATTGATAAAGCTATTTTATAAAGTTAAATTTAAATATTTAACTTTATTAATGCATAAACTATAGTTTGTGGGAAATATTTAAATTAAAAGAGTCCCCTTTATTTTATAACACATTGGAGACATAAGTTACATAAAGGGAGTTATGTTTTATCCCACATTGAGAAAACGAAGGATGGAGCTCTTGTGAAAATGCTATAAAAGAAATTGAAGATCTTCTTTTAAGCATGCTTGGAATTATCAAAGAAATTAGAAAATTTTCTAGAGATTATATCTCTATAGTTTGAAGGACGAAATCCCTGCAAGCTAGAAGTCTTGACGCCATTGAAGATATGGTCTTGAGATTCAAAAGGGTAGCAGTCTAAAAAAGCAGATACAAAAAAGCAGTCTGAAAAAGCGGAACTGAAAAAGCAGGCCGAAAAAGCAGTCCGAAAAAGCGGAACCGAAAAGGAAGGCCTAAAAAGCAGTTTGAAAAAAGAAAAGCAGAAGGGACAGCATTGAAGGAAATTATTAGAGCTATCTACAACCAGGTTCTTTTGTTGGTATTGCTTTTTAGGGTGTTATAAGCTTTCAGCTGTAAGTGTGCATTATACCAGCTTTATCATTTTATAATCCATGTAAATGCCAAAGTCTTGGCCATATTTCATGAGCATTATATTTTTCATTGCAATTAAGAAGATAATAGTTGTTGGTGTCATTTAAGCAATTTAATATCATTATTTATCAGCTTGTTAGTTTGCAAACCAACTGTTTGTAAAAATGTCGGTTGGCTGTAGGTGTTCATTTCTCATGCTTAGATCATATATATGCACTGAATATTGTCAAAATTAGTAGCACACTCATGTTAGGTCATTGTGTAGTCCATTGTAGTCTTCTAGCACAAGATAATCATTGATGCAAATTGAAGAAAAAGTCATTTGAAGCTAGCTGAAATACTATATCAGCCATACGTCCCTTGCATGTGAATTGTTTGATGAAATTCTTTGAGCTTTCATAAAAACTTTTTTAGTGCAAATTTGAGGAGGGTTATTACAATGGTATCAGAGCTATAAGTCCTGCCATCCTGTGGAGTCAGAGCTTTCTTCTTGTGATGACTTATAGTAGATCAAGGAAGGCATGCAGGCAATGAAGGTAAGTTACATAAACTGACTTTTAGATCGTGATCATCTCCTTAATCTTCCAGGGATCTATTTAGATGCATTGAAGAAGGAGGAGGAGATTGACCAGCTTTCTCATGAGCTAGAGGATACTCAAAATTCCTTGGTGTGTATTCAGTTGGCTCTCTAGGATTCTGAGAGACATGTGGATGAGCTTTGTCTTGAGGTGAGCTCAGTTTGGGAGTTAGCGCTTATAGTAGGGACTCAGTTTTCTTTTACAGTTAGGTCACATGTTGATGATTTCTCAAAGATGACAGAGTTTATAGGAGAGTCCCAGGATCTAATTATTACAGACGACACCCAGGGGGATGTTGTGGATAGTTTTGAGGACTTAGTTTCCTCAGCAGTTTCTTATGGTATGAAGGGCTTGGACAGCGATGCTACAGTTTTTGATACTAGGTATGTTGATATGAGCTTTGGAGTTGATTTGCAGGATATGGATGGTAATACTCTAGAGACCAGTAACTTTGAGGATGCTCCTTTAGACAGTGTGTCAGAGGAGGTTTGTAGGAGACAGTCTAGCCAGTGCCATCATGTGTCTAGTCAGTTGAGAGTTAGTGAGCGAGACATTTCTATTGCTTGCCAGCATTTCGATGCTGCTCATCAGTTGTTAGCAGTTTATGGATGGGGTTGTCCTACTAGTGATGAGCAGGGAGGTAATTATCTTTCCTTGACAGAGATCCACTCTTTATGGGAGGCTATTCAGATTCTGAGAAAGGATTATATGCAGTTGGTAGCCGACATAGATTATCTTATGGAGTGGGGGAGTACGGAATACGATGCATTATTGGCCAAGGAAGATGAGGTGAGTGAGCTTACTCAGTAGCTCGAGGTGACTTCTGAGATTCTTGAGAGTACATAGTTGGCTTTCCAGGAGTCATAGTTTCATTTGGCTAAGGTGACCATGGAGTTAGAGTGACTGCAGTCTTCACCAAATTCTGTACAGTCACAAGCTGTTGTGTCTAGTGATCTGAGGATGTCCATGGTCGAGATTGTTAGAGATAGTGGAGATGGGGATGCATCCATCCTTGATACTAACATTAGCATATCGGTTCCATTGCTACTAGAGTTAGGTTCAGTTGAGTTGGGTGCTATAGCAGATTGTTGTGGTATGCCTGACATGGTGGCGGCATCTAGTACTAATGGCACAAAGACTAGAGATGTTGTATGAAAGATCATGTGTGATGTTGGTGAGCCGGCAGTTGGCATGGTTCCTGCTAGTGATACTACTCCCTTAGAAATGTCTTCAGAGGTAGTAGTCAGTTCCAGCTTGGTTAGTGATCGATTGTAGTTAGTTTCATTTGGGTCGCAGTCTGAGCCACTGACTAAGATTGGCGCATTCTATCGGCATTGCACTGTGAGGTATTCTCATCAATTTACCTTTGATGACTATGTTGATGAGATGATGATATAGAGATATACTTTGATTCCTAGTGCTTCTCATCAGTTATGGGATGGTTTGACGCCAGAGGATAAGAGTTGTGATGGGCATGACATGGCAATAGGTTCTGTGGTTGATAGCTTGATAATACATGACTTAAAGTAGGAGTTTGGGAGTGATGCTTCAACGGTTGTTGTTATTGATTCTACTCCTTTGGCTATGACATCTCCTGACTTAGCTGGTGATCAGTCACAGTGGGTTGTATCACTTGTTCATGGTGAGCTGTTGACTGGGGTTGGTTCTTTTTATCAGCATTATACTACAGGGTATGTACATCAGTTAGCATTTGATCCTTGTGTTGAGGAGTTGGTGGCAGGCAGATTTGGTTTGGGTTCCATTTCTTGCTGTTTATCTTGTGATGTCTTTTCACCATCAGCGATGCATGGGAGTTATGGTTATGAGATAGTGGCCCGTAATCTACAGAGTTGTGTTAACTGTAGTAGATGTACAGTGTGTGGATTCTTTGTATTTGGTGCAGTTTCATGTGGGAGTGGTCACCATTGTTGCAGAGTTGGATTGTACATTCCATATAGACCAGTGGGATGCGTTGATGGTATTTACTATGTTGGCAGTTTGGGTTATCTACTCTACTTGGGTTCTGATATTTTGAGAGCTTGTTTCTCATGGGTTCCTGACTTTGGAGTTTGGGTGAGTTGTATTCACCAATTTGATTATGGATTCCTCTTAGTTAATTTTCAAAGGTTGTTGCAGGAGCCTATGTTGACTGACAGCAGTATAGTTCATGACTACATTTGAGATCTAGGTGGATTGATTGGGTTGTTGTTTGGCCATTGCTTGGGGACAAGCAATATTGGGAAGGGCAGACTGTAATGTCCCCTTTTTAGCATTCATAGCATGATGTTGTTGTTAGCCTATTTTCCCATGGTCTCATAGGCTAACCAGGACATTAAAGGGGCTTAGAGGCTATTTGGCCTAGATAGTTTTAGTTGCAGGTCTTTCTGAGGGTTTTTGAGGCAACTTTGAGCATACTTACTATTTATAGTAAGTTATCTTGGGCATGGGTGGACATCCAGTGGCAGCAGTATGTCAATGGTAATTGTTTAAAATTGGCAAGAAGACTTGTTTATCATTGATAAGATTTTTTTTGCATTGATAAAGCTATTTTATAAATTTAAATTTAAATATTTAACTTTATTAATGCATAAACTATAGTTTGTGGGAAATATTTAAATTAAAAGAGTCCCCTCTATTTTATAACACATTGGAGACATAAGTTACATAAAGGGAGTTATGTTTTATCCCACATTGAGAAAATGAAGGATGGAGCTCTTGTGAGAACACTATAAAAGAAATGGAAGAGCTTATTTTAAGCATGCTTGGAAATATCAAAGAAATTGGAAATTTTTTTGAAGATTATGTCTCAATAGTTTGAAGGACGAAATCCCTTCAAGCTGGAAATCTTGACACCATTGAAAGATATGGTCTTGAGATTCAAAAGGGTAGCAGTCTGAAAAAGCAGATACGAAAAAGTAGTCTGAAAATGCGGAACCGAAAAAGCAAGCCGAAAAAGCAGTTCGAAAAAAGCAAAGAAGAAGGGACAACATTGAAGGAAATTATTACAACCATCTACAACTAGGTTCTTTTGTTGGTATTTCTTTTTAGGGTGTTATAAGCTTTCAGCTGTAAGTGTGCATTATACCAACATTATCATTTTGTAATCCATGTAAATGCCAAAGTCTTGGCCATATTTCATGAGCATTGTATTTTTCATTGCAATTAAGAAGATAATAGTTGCTGGTGTCATTTAAGCAATTTAATATCATTATTTATCAGCTTGTTAGTTTGCAAACCAACTATTTGTAAAAATGTCAGTTGGTTGTAGGTGTTCATTTCTCATGCTTAGATCATATATATGTACTGAATATTGTCAAAATTAGTAGCACACTCATGTTAGGTCATTGTAGTCCATTGTAGTCTTCTAGCACAAGATTCTCATTGATGCAAATTGAAGAAAAAGTCATTTGAAGCTAGCTGAAATACTATATCAGCCATACATCCCTTGCATGTGAATTGTTTGATGAAATTCCTTGAGCTTTCATCAACATTTTTTGAGGGAAAATTTGAGGAGGGTTATTACAAACTAGGCATTGCAAAAGGTATGATTAATCAAATGTTCAATGTCAATATTGCAATATTTTTGGCCATTTTGCAAATTAATTTTGAAAGAAACAAGCTAATTTGAGCAAGAAAAAATTAATTTATTCTAAGAGTAGTTCTGAGATATTTTTCGTTCCAAGCAATGCAAGTCAAGATAGCTCAAGTGGTTCTTTGTTTCTAAATAGTGGCTATAGCAATTATATGGCAAGAAACAAAGACTTTTCTGAAAGCTCGAGTTTTCTAGTCAAATAAGAAGTGAAGTTGGGTAGTAATAACATAGTGCAAGCTTATCCCATGCAAATCCTTAGCAATGTGGACCATAGTTGGTAGGTTTGCTGCATTTGAACCTTTTTCCTTTTTTTTTCTTATACTGATAGGCCTTAGCTAATGTCCACTTGGATGTCTGATACTAGGTGTTGTTAATATGTTGTTTAACAATATTTAGTGTTTGTTGTTTGTACCATAGGTCAACACCCTCTTGTTGCTTTTTATAATTTAAAAAAATGAACCATATTATTTACTTAAATATTAAGCTATGAAATTTGCACTATATTATTCATTTTTCACTCCTTTTCACTTCTATATCTTAAATATATTATGAGAAAATATTATGAGATGAGAATGATTATTGATATGAACTAGTTCCAATGATTACATGGCTTGGTTAGGAATAGGATATTCCCTAGATATTAAATGATCCATTTGTACTCATATTAAAGTTATTCTTTATACAATATAAGGCTCCATTATTTGTTTGGACTTTAAATTTAAAATGTATATAAGACAATACTTCTTGTTGATAAGACCTCAAAAAAATTGCTACGTAAGTTAGTTGAATATTCAATCTTCATCTATATATCCTTGAAACTCCTTTAGTACTCTTACAATTAAGCATTTCCCATTAGATTGTATATTATTTGTAGTAGACCTCAAAGTAGACATGACCTCAATTGGATTTTATATGTGAAATATATTATGAGATAAAAATGCTTGTTGAAATGAGTACAATAGCATGATTTAATTTGTAATAAGTTTCTTCTAAATATCTAGAGTTTCGTTTGAACTTTTGTTAAAAAAATTAACAATATTAAATTTTATTATTTCTTTTTCTTTGATATTTAAAATATATTAGAAAATAAGAATACTTACAATATGACTTGTGTATAATGATAAACCAAGAAAAATATCAAATTTAGAATTTTTGGTATACCACATATTATATATAGTAAAAATGAAAATAAATATAGTTAGAAAAATAATTATTGTTATAAATGAAGGGTAGTGATTAAGATCAAATGGCTAAAAATAGACAAGGGAGGACCACTATTAATTCATTGGCTTAGTCCTCAAATTGTTTTGGGATTTGAAAATTAGGAATCATGTTCGCATGCAGTATAGTTATAATATTATTAGAAATAATTTTTATTAAAGTAAAGTAAACAATGTTAGCACCAATAGTGTTTTGAAAATGACATTTTCCATTTGTCTAAAGTGACACAACAAGGTTTCAAAACTTTGAGATGTCATGTTAAAAGAAATAATACACTATTCTAGCCTACTGGAATAAAATAAATTGATGGATAAAGAAGATTGAAAATACATAAATTATTTGACAAACAAACCTAGACTCAGTTGATTAATATAGAGTTTGATCTATTTCTATTAAAAAATTAATGTAAATGCCACTATAAAAGATATGTATAACATTCAATGAAAATAAATAGATTAACAAAGCTTATCTTAATTCTTTCTATAAAAAAAAATTACTTTAAGGAACAATATTCAATACTTTTTCTCTTACAAATAAAATTTCCCTTACAATAAATAGAAAAATAAAATTTGAAAAACCAAATTTCTTTGTTGAGTTACCATAAGTTTCTTGCATGAATGGTGTTTGGCGCAATTCTATTCTAGGCAAGCATAATGTGGATCCCTTTCCTATAGGAAGAGTCACGTGTGCTATACACCATTGGTATTGGTGCATAGTGATCTCATGTCCTCTCTTACTCATTATTTTTTATCTCACACATTCTTTTTTAGGGGATTGATATCTACTCACATTCATTGATGACCTATGTAGGTGTATATGGGTATATTTTTTGAAGTACAAGTTTGATGTTTTTGATTCATTTATACTATTTACAAATTTTTTAAAGAAGTAGTCTAGAATTCTCTATCTAGAGGATACATAGATAATGGGGGAGTATTTGAACCAAGATTTTAGATATTTTAACGTTGAGCATGTACTTGCAACAACTATTAGATTAAGTGGAGAGAAAATGATGCAAATTCACTTTTTCTAGTGAGAATAAAGGTGAAATTCATCTATCTTAAAATTGATCTCTTCAATAAAAAATAAAAAATACATTTCGAGATTCACTTAATTATAAGTTTAATTTTATAAGATAAGCTAACTTTGGAGAATATTCTTATGAGTCTCAATTCTAAAGATGCGATGAAAGTTATTGAAATAGAGATGTTGAATTCTATAAATCTTCTCTTAGTTTGATAAACATGAGATACTAAGTTTTGAAATGGTGTGATATCACCAATCATAATTATTAACTCTTCAAAATTTAGACAGGACTCTAATACTAGTAACTAAGAGGGAAATCTTTTGTTTGTGAAGTACGTTTAATAATACATTTTTCATGAAATCATCACATTCAATGTTCTTGTGACTTCATTTTCTATATTGAGTTCAATAAAACTTGCTAAGAGATTTTTTTCTTTATTGATGGAAATTAATTCAATTTCTTCTAATCATTCAAAAAAAAACAAAAAATTATTATTATTTACAAGTATTAATGGAAAATACATTAAATTGATTTTCTATTTGTTCCTTTATTTTCCACAGTTTTTATTATTTTATCTAGCTATGTTTTCTTAATTAAAATGGTATGGATACATATTATTTGAAATATTAATGTTTTTTCATACATTTTGTAGGAAAAAAATATGTTCATGAGAACTTCTATTGGGATACTTTGTTTATTTTATTTTTTATTTTTTTATTTTCCTAAATCAAATGTGAGAATGAGATTTGAATCAATTTGCTATGCCATAATATTGTCAATGTATTAGTTAAAAGATAAAATTAGGAAATGAGGGAATTTCCTCGTGTAACTTGTATTGATTTGTGGTGATCATGCATTGAAGGCTGAGAGGGGTTGAACCACCCTAATTTTTTTAATTCGATAAATAACTAGTAAAATTAAGCATACAATAGAATGAACATTTATAGATCAAAAAATCAACACAATAACACAAAGATTTTAATACATGGAAAACTTAACTAAAGAGAAACAACAATGAGAATTAGTACGCTGAATTCCTATCTATCAATCTATTCATGTGTTTGTATATAACACACACACACACACACACACACACACACACACACACACACACACACACACACACACACACACAACAATGAGAATTAGTACGCTGAATTCCTATCTATCAATCTATTCATGTGTTTGTATATAAACACACACACACACACACACACACACCATCATCAAAGTAGAACATATTTGAACACAAGTCATCCAGACAAGAGAGTAGCATGTGTATCTAATCTATTAGTGAATTCGAAAACAAGAAAACGGACCAAAACATATTGTGGACCAACTATCTAATACATTAGTGATAGATCAACAAAAATATAGACTCACACAAAAACAATTAATACCAGATCACTACCTTCTCTTATCTATAATTTACTACTAGAAGAAGAGTCAATCCTTCAGACCAAGAACATTCTAGAAAGACTCTATAGTAGACTTTTCATTACCTATTATGTTAGTACACTTCCAACACATTCAAGGCTAACACCTAGATCATCTCGACAACTCTAAATCACTGAATTTTTTATCAAAAACAAGAAAACCAATATATCCAACGTTTTGTATTAAATGAGACCATGCAAAATTGAGATCACCCAATCATATATTTCAAATGTGAAAAAAAATGTAAAAGACAACAAAAAAAAACTGATAATAAAAACTATTTATTATTGAACTTGGTGAAAATTAACAATAATTATGGTAAGTGCGAGTTAAAATACTTATAACAATGAGAACTGAAAACTGCTAGAATTTAGATGCTCTTGTTGGGGTTGGAATTTTTTTTTTAAGCATCGGAGAAGCATTGCAACATTGCTTCTTATTCAAAGAGAGCTACGACAGGGCTTTTCACTACATGACCTATCTGATCAATCCAACTTATAAATCCGTAAACAAAATCTATACTTGACTCGACCTCCATCGTTAGAGTAAAATTCTGCTTTTGGAATTTCTCAGTAAATTTAAGGCTGGAAGGATTGACCTCTACCTTCAATCCGTTTGGCACGTCAACGACTGCCTTATAATACGATGTGCCCTCGCGCACATTCGTCAATGTTCTCTTAAATGTGGCAGAGTAAGATGATGTGGCATTCTTTTCGAATACTGCAGTGAAAGTAGGATAGTTTAGACCATCAGAACCCAAGTCAAGACTGCTCGGACATGAAACAGGCACACCGGCGATTAATTGAATTTGCTGGGTGGTGTAATTGAGAGTGCACAAATAGTTTATGTAGTCCTCGGCACCAATGTCATAGACAAGGCCAGGGTCAACGGCGTTATTAGGATCAACATGGCCTGCACCGAAATCCAGCGAAGTGGCCGCTTGCCCGTCATCGCCATCAGTAATAGTGTTGTTGGTGTTGTCTAGCGTGTAGGAAGTGGTCATCATTGCAGATCTGATTGCCGCTGGACTCCACTCACTATGAACCGCTTTCAGCAGAGCGCTTACACCGGCTACATGCGGACACGACATGGACGTCCCAAAAATCATAACATAATTGTCGCTCGGGGTTTCTGCTGCCCAGGCTGCTAAGATATTCACTCCTGGCGCTGTAATGTCCGGCTTGAGTATGTTGGGGCCTTGACTATTCGGGCCTCTAGATGAAAAATCAGCCATCACTGGCGCAGGCTTCATACCCAAGACTGTCACGCCAAAATCAACTTCCACCACAGGACTCGCCACTGAATAAGAATATTTTGCGAGGGCCGCCCCATCAGGAGCATTCAAATACAAAGTAGGGAACTCGTTAGATGGATATTGAGCTAAATAGTTTGCTTGATCCGTTACCATGACTAGCACAACGGCTCCAGCAGATTCTGCTGCATCAATAACATCAGAGCTGACGTTGGTGCATAACGACACCGTTCCATTCACTTTCTCAGGGACAAGACGTCTCCTGCACGCACTATCTTCCATGTCGTAAGCGAGCGGTGCACTCGATATCTTGAAGTTGCCATTTGTCGTATCGGAATAATAAGAGGAGGACCCGAATAAAACGGATCCATCGCCGAGTTTCAACGTAGCCTCATATCCTCGGTCGATGGTGCTCGCTCCCACTGTCAATATCCACGGTGCGCCGTTCAGTACACTTTGGCGCGAAGGGCCGCCGTTCCCCGCAGAGCACGCAACAACAACTCCTTTCTTGATGGCCGCGAAGGCTCCCAGTGCCATAACATCATTGTAATAAGGTGATGGGTTGAGGCCGAGAGAAAGAGAGAGAACATCAGGTCCGTCATTAATGGCACTCTCCATGCCAGTGAGCACATCAGAGCCCGCAATCCCAATCGACCAACCGATTTTGTACATAGCCACTCGCGCGGCCGGAGCCACACCACGCGCTATGCCAGGGGCGTAACCGTGGAAGCTAACATTTCTCACATAGTTTCCCCCCGCGGTTGACGACGTATGGCTACCGTGCCCGAGAAAGTCCCTTGGAGAGTCGTAGTCATTAGATGTGTCAATTGGCCCGTACATTGCCACTGCTCCTTTCTTAAAAGAGCGCGCGCTGATGAGCTTTCTGTTGCATGAGAGTGACAGATCGAAAGCAGTCCCGTCCTCGCAAGTCCCCTTCCATCTGGCAGGCACAGGTTCCATTCCGTGGTCGTTGAAGCTCTCGCTCTTCGGCCACACTCCGCTGTCCATCATCGCCACGATAACGTCTTGCCCAAATCGAGATGCCGGCAACAGACCAGCAATTGGATTGAGCTCGAGGAATTCGGTTGAATGAGTGGTATGGAATTCTCCCATTGGATCGGGAAACGACATCACATGGCCGGGCATCTCCTCCAGCGTGTCCAGCTCCGACTGGGTCAGCCTGGCGCTGAAGCCTTGCATGACTACATCATAAGTGTAGTGATAGCTGAAACTATCCTCTTTCAGGGAGACGGGCAAAGATTTGACAAAAAATAGCACAGATTTGTACCATTGCTCGTGGGTGGAGAATTCAGTGGGCATGGCAGATTTATCCATACCAATAATGTAATTTGAGGCATACTCTGCACAAGTAGCATACTGACAGAATAAACTGAAAATCAAGCAAGCTAGCACCAGACGAGGAAGACTGGTGCTTTCTTTCATCTTGACGTACTCCTAAAACTACAATCTCTATGTTATCAAAAGTATCTTTCCGAGGATCAATCTGATGTGAAAGTCAATGCAAGGTGCTCTCATTTACTGCAACTCGTCCGGGTATACATAGCCAGGGTCTCTTCGATTTTTTCTCCAAATCTTGTTTGGAAGCAGATGTATGGATCCCTTTGTTTTAATGTCAACTGGCAAGTACTCGGGTAACTCGCCGACAGTTTATTCTTCTCCTAATTGTCACCTCCTCGATACTGTCATTTATCCTCTGGCGAGATGTATCGTCCAACATCAACACCTTCTTGTAATGTCATATCTCTAGTCTGAATTATAGTAGCCCAAGGCCAAATACACTAGAGCTTAAAGGGTATTCTAAGGGATTATAGATTCGCCTATAGATAAGATCAATAAATAGAATTTTTCCTCTCGTTGTATACAATTTATTTTAAGATATGGTGACTATATGCAAAATTAATATTAGTCTACTTCGTGTCTAAGATCTAGTTTGTCAAAAACTTTGTTACAATGTTCTCTTTTCTAACTGTCTGTTTGGTTCAGGGATATAAATATGGGATTAGGAATATTTATTCCCGAATAGAAAATGGGGGTACGTATTTCTATTCTTGTTTGGTTCAGCCAAAATTTGATGGGAATACACAGACCCAAAAATTTATGTTTTTTAAAATAGATAGAATTTGGAATAGGAATACATATTCGAATTCCACCTATTTAGGTGGCATAGCAAATGCTCATTTTTAGGCCAAAATTGGAACATGTATTCCTATTTTATTCTTAGTCCAATTCTGATTTGGTGCATTCAAATAGAGAATTCAAAATTTTAAGAATTTACATATGCCTATTCTACTTGTATTCCACTGCCAAACGAACCCTTAGGGTGTGGAAATTGTTTTCTTTACAAAGTAAGGGATACACTCAAAATCAAACAAAAAAAAATCCTATATATGTAGACCGTTTTCAAAGCCATATGTACATCTTAATCAAATATCAAAATAAAATGAGTCAACAATCAATAGTGTCATTCATAAATTCAGTCATATTATTCTATTTGCCAATTTATCTTTTGCAATAGTGTTCCTATATTTCTCAATAATATTTTAACTGTAATGTTTGAATGGTTATATTAAAAAATCAATGCTTGTACAATAATTTCTATTTTCTTATTGGTTAAGAATAAAATTTTCAAAGTTTAATAATTTTTTAATTCTAAAAAATAGTACAAATAATTTCTAATGATAAATATAAATTATATATAGTTATCATTAATAATCTTAATTACCCTTGTTTGTTGGCATGTCTTTCAGATTAGGCTAGGATTCAAACGAATGTTTGGTCCATTCCACTTCGTATCATTAGCACTTAATGGGAACCAATACATATAAGTTTTTTGATACAACATATAATCACATGATTAAAGCATTTAAATTAAAAATTTCTAAAAATTATTTTCAATCATATGAGATTATATCTATTTAATGTAAAATAAGCTTATCCACAACACAAAATGGGACACTAGTAATGAATCCAATTCCATCAATATGATAGTGAGCCATAGTCCAAGTTTGGATATACAATAGTCTAGGCATCATCACAAAGCATCATGCCACATCATTAGCATTATTATAGAAATATAATAAAACTTAATAACAACATCATATAACTCCTAATATCTATGCTATTAGTGAATAAAAATAATTTGTATCCACTCAAGCATCTCATCATGAAAATAAACAAATAATAATAATCAAAGTGTCTCGCAGGTCAAAATAACCATGGAACAAAATGCAAACATAGTAGAAACTACACGATATATGATATAGGTCAGTATTGAGCCACCTAACTAATATGGAATATAGCTATCCATTCTTTTCATTTGGTGTTTCTATTCACTTGTGTGTGTGTGTGTGTGTGTGTGCGCGCGCGCGCGCGCTTGCGCATACATATATGTATACATGCATACATGTGTACACACAAACACATTTATACATATATGTACACGTATGTATATAATATGTTTGTATATGTATATATGTATACATATGTATATATTTATGTATATATTTGTATGCATATATGTGTATATATTTATATGTATATATGTATACATATATATTTATGTTTTGTTGACAATTGATTTCTAGTGTCATTAATTTGGCACTTCAAATGTGATGCAGAGGTAAAACACAACAGAAGCAAACACAATAGCAATAGGAACTAGCACCACCAAGAGACAAATTATAAAATTCTTCTATTTAATTTATCAAATGAACCGTACATACATTAGCTCTTCCTGCAAATTCCTTCTCTTCATAACTTTGTTTCCAGAAACTTTGCTCTCAAGCCTGACCTAAACCTAAACCTAAGACTCTACTTATACTTGCTAAGATGGTCTATGGAAAATTCTAGATTATTACAAAATAGAAAATTCTAGATTAGTATAGAATGGGGAAGAATGACCCCACAATGATCTGTACAAATCTCAAGAAAATTATCTTATCCTAATTATGAAATCAAGATAAATTTCTCAAGTCGACTCATGCATAAAACTTGACCTAAATACATAAAACTTGACCTACTTGACCTAAATACATAAAACTTGACCTAAATACTTTATATAAAACTTTGACCTAAATACTTTATGTGGGTGCTCCTGCACCATACTCCCCAGGAAATTTTATCTCAAGCCCACTTGAGATGAGCTCTTGTAGAGTGGTACCTTGCTTCTTGATATCTTGTTCAGTCATCCACACAGCATCTACATCCGAATAACCTTTGAGTTTTACCAAATACTGATTGGACTCCTGTCCTTTTCGTTGCTTAATGACTTTGGTGTCAAGTATCCTGTCTAGTTGTGGTGTCTGCTTAAATGGTAGATGTTGAATGTCTTCTGTATCAGCAATCTGTCATGTATCAATTTCTTCAATGGTTGCTTTGAATGGTGTGAGGTCTGCTATGTTGAAGATGGGAGAAATGCCAATCTCAAGTGGCAATTGAATCTCATAAGCATTTGGTCCAAACTTCTTTAATATTTTACAAGGACCTAGTTTTCTCAACATAAGTTTGGTAGATATACCTTTTGGTAGCCTCTCCTTCTTGAGATTTTCCGATACTAAATCTCCCACTTCAAATTCTAAATGTCTCCATTTTTTTATCTACATGCTTCTTATACTTGTTAGAGCTATTTTGGAGTTTTTCTTTGACTTCATCATGGATTTCTTTTATGGCAATAGAAAATTCTTCTCCTTGGGCACTAACTTGTTGTTGTGAACTCATATCCCTTAACTCAAAAATCCCTCTAGGATGAATTCCATATACCACTTGGAATGGTGATTTTCCTGTACTTCTATGATGGAGTCATTATATGAAAATTCAGCTTGGGGTAGGATTACATCCCATTTTGCTGCATGTTGTCTTGTGAGGGTTCTTAACAAATTGCCCAATGTTCTATTAACTACCTCTATTTGGCCATCAATTTGAGGGTGGTAAGCTGATGAAAATGATTAATTGGTTCCAAGTTTCCTCCATAAAGTTCTCCAAAAGTGTCCTACGAACTTCACATCCCTGTCTGAAACTATATTGAGGGGTAGTCCATGAATCCTTATGACTTCCTTGAAAAAGAGATTTTCTATATGAGAAGCACCATTGGTTGACTTACAAGGTAAGAAGTGAGCCATTTTGCTGAACCTATCTACTACAACAAATACACTATCATACCCCTTTTGTGTCCATGGCAGCCCCATTACAAAATCCATTGTTATGCTTTCCCAAGGTCTAGATGGTACTGGTAAAGGTTGATAAAGCCCAACATTTGTAGTCCTTCCTTTGGCCCTTTGACAAATCATACATGTTGCGACAAAGTTTCTCACATCAGTTTGAAGTTTAGGCCAATAGTAGTACCTTCTAACCAATTCTAAGGTTTTATTCAAACCATAATGTCCACCCATTGTTCCACTGTGCTTCTCTTTGATAATGTTTGTCCTCATAGAGCACTTGGATACACATAGTTGTCCTCCTTTGAAAAGAAGTCTGTCTTGTATCAAGAAATCAAGAAAATCAGCATGGTATCTCTCACCAAACTCCATACATACCTTGTAGATGTCACCAAAATTTGGATTTGCTACATACATGTCCTTGAGTGCTTCAATGCCCACACTTTCTAGCTGTATTTGGGAGACAGTCAGATTCCTTCTACTAAGAGCATCATCAACCTTATTTGATATGCCCTTCTTATGCTTGATGGTGAAGGTATAGGCCTGTAAATATTCCATCCATTTCATGTGTCTATGACTTAATTTGTCTTGGCTATTTAGAAAACTAAGTGCTTGGTTATCAATATACACAGCAAACTCCTTTGGAAATAAGTAATGTCTCCAACTTTTGAGAGCTTGAACCAATGCATACATTTCTAAGTCATATGAAGAGTATTTTTGCTTGGCTTCATTGAGTATTTCACTTGAAAAAGCCACTGGTTTTCCTTCTTGACTAAGAACTGCCTCTATAGCAACCTTGCTCGCATCACATTCTACTTGGAAAACTTTGTTAAAATCAGGTAAAGAAAGAATTGGCTACTCACTAACCTTTTTCTTAAGCAACTCAAAAGCTTCATTTGCTAATTGACTCCATGCAAACTTACACTTCCTTCCTCCTTTAATAGTTTCTAACATAGGAGCACATATATGACTAAAATTTCTTATGAATTTCTTATAAAATGTAGCAAGACCATGAAAGCTTCTAACATCTCCAACTATTTTTGGGGGTGGCTAGGATAGTATAGCACTTACCTTTTCTTTATCCATCTTCAAGCAACCTTGAGAGATCACAAAACCTAGATATGTCAGCTCCTCTTTCATAAACAAACATTTTTCTAAATTTATTACCAATTTCTCTTCATTAAGTCTTCTCAAAACCATGTCAATGTGCTCTAGGTGTTCTTCCTTTGTCTTGCTGAAAATTAATATGTCATCTAAATATACTATGACAAACTTCCCATTGAAGTCCTTGCGTATTTCATTCATAAGTCTCATAAAGGTACTAGGAGCATTAGAGAGTCCAAATGGCATTACCTTCCATTCGTATAATCCATCATTGGTTTTGAATGTTGTCTTCCACTCATCTCTAGCTCTTATTCTTATTTGATGGTACCCACTTTTTAAGTTAATCTTGGAGAAATACTTTGTACCTCCCAAACAATCAAGAAAATCTTCAATTCTTGGCATTGGAAACTTATATCTGATTGTAATCTTATTAATGTCTCTAGAATCAATGCATAACCTCTAGGTTCCTTCCTTCTTAGGTGCCAAAATAGAAGGTACAACACATGGGCTTAAGCTTTTCGTAATCAAGCCAGAATCGAGTAACTCCTTTACTTGTCTGGCAATCTCTTCATTTTGTTGTGGTGTCATCTTGTATGCAGCCTTATTGGGTAAAGTAGCTCCAGGAATTAAATCAATACAATTATCTTGTATAGGTGGTAAAGATTTTGGCATACCTTCTAAAATCAAACCTTCATATTTATCCAAAAGTTCTTTCACTTCATTAGGAATTGCCTTCTTTGTTTCAACCTCCTTTCTATCTTTTCCAATGAGTTCTTGTGGTTATGGGTCAGGCATCAAAAGAAAACAAGACTTAGGTTCATCCTTCATGTCTCATAAGAATTCCTTTTTATTAACCATCATAATGTTGGCTTCCCTCTCCTTATTTTCTTCCACTTCCTCATGATCAGCAAATGGAATAAATCTAATCACCTTTCCATCCTTCTTGATGGTGTATATATTGAGTTTTCCATCATGTTGTGCCTATAAATCATACTGCCAGGGCCTACCAAATAATAGGTGGCATGCATCCATATCAACTATATCACACAAAATTCTGTCCTTATACTTTCCAATCTGAAAATCAACCCATGCTTGCTCATTTACGAGAGTTTGTTGACCCTTTTTTAGCCATGAAACCTTATAAGGAAAAGGATGAGGTATTCTCCTAAGTTTTAACTTCTCAACCATCTCAAGAGAAACTAAATTCTCAGTAGATCCTGAATCAATAATGACTTTACATACGTTACCTCCAGATTTGCAAGCAGTCCTAAAGATAGTTTTCCTTTGTGGTGGTTCCATGGTAGTAGGCACTTTCAAAAGTGTTCTTCTCATCATTAAACTTTCTCCTCTTTTAGGTACACTATCTAAGTCAGCCATCTCCTTCTCTTGGTACTCATCATCTTGTACCAAATGGGTTCTTCTTTCACCTTGTGAACTTGAACTTGCTCTATCTGGACACCTAGATGCATAATGTCCCTCCTTATTACAATTGAACTTTCCCTTCTACCACCAAATCCACCTCTTGAATTTCCTCTTCTACCTCTGAACTTACCTCTAAAATTTCCTTCACTTTGACTGGTTTCTTGCTTTATCTCCTTATGATCTTCATGGTTTTTTCTTCTTCCTTGGAAATTTCCTCTTCCCCTTTGATTTCTTCCTCTTCCTCTGCTATTTTTTTCTTGTCTTCTTTTCAATTTGGCTTCCACCTTCAATGCTAGTTGATAACATTTTTGTATTGTATCTGGACATAATAAATTAAGTTCTTCTTGAATGTTCAACCTCAATCCATTGAGATATCTAGCAACTTTTATACTTTCACATTCACTTTGCTTTGACCTCAGGCTTAATTTTTGAAATTCTTCAGTATAGGCAGTGACATTTAGCTCCTTTTGTCTTAAACTTTGCCTCCTTCGATGAAGTTGGATTTCATAATCCTTAGGTAAGTATGTTTCTCTCACCTTGGCACACATCTTTTCCCATGAAGTTATCATGTTCTTACCTTCTTTGACCCTTTCTCCTTGAATGAAATTCCACCAAGTGAGGGCTGGTCCCTTCAACTTTGACTTGGCAATTTTTACCTTATCCCTCTCTGCTATATTTTCACATTCAAAATGGTTGTTCAAGACTTCTATCCAATCCACAACAACATCAGCATCCATCTTTCTTGAGAAGATGGGTAGGTCACCTTTGGCATCCTTCTTACCAACTCTCTCAAGGGCTTCTATAAAGTATCTCTAATCTGCAGGTAAGTTAACCACCTCCTGCTCTGGAGTATCCTCTTCTTCCCCTTCTTCCTCTTTCTTTGAGGAGACCTTTGCTTTCTTTTCCATCCGGCCTTTCATCTTCTCAAATTCATCTAATAACTACTTATTGATTTTCTCTTGTTCTTGCATCTTCTTTGCCAGTTTAGTATTAGTGACCATGTTTGATGTTTCAGCTTCCAACCCAAGCTCTGATATCATAAATGATGTAGAGGTAAAACACAATGGAAGCAAACACAATAGCAATAGGAACTAGCACCAGCAAGAGACAGATTATAAAATTCTTCTATTTAATTTATCAAATGAACTGTACATACATTAGCTCTTCCTGCAGATTTCTTCTCTTCATAACTTTGTTTCTAGAAACTTTTCTCTCAAGCCTGACCTAAACCTAAACTTAAGACTCTACTTATACTTGCTAAGACAATCTACGGAAAATTCTAAATTATTACAAAATTGAAAATTCTAGATTAGTATAGAATGGGGAAGAATTAGCCCACAATGATCTATACAAATCCCAAGAAAATTATCTTATCTTAATTACGAAATCAAGATAAATTTCTCAAGTCGGCTCATGCATAAAACTTGACTTAAATATATAAAGCTTGACCTAAATACATAAAACTTGACCTAAATACTTTATATAAAACTTTGATCTAAATACTTTATGTGGGTGCTCCTGCACCAAAATGGGTAATACAATTCTATGTTAAACAATTCAAATTGATTCTTGATTAAGGAATTTGTACTTGTAAAGAACTAGTGATGACTCTATTAGGAGGTTTTTAAAAAAATGTTATGATGTAAAATAGTTACATAGTTTGTAACTAAATGTGTCTCAGTTAAAGATTCTTGTAATAGATCCCTATATAAGTAACAACTTTCCTAACAATTTAGCTCATAACATATTAATCAAGGTATATATTACAAGAGATACTAATAAAATAGTAATGTACTATGTCTATTTCTAGCTTCTAGTTTCTATTGTCTAACAATATTTAATATACTTTAACACGCTTCCTCTTCATATTTCTTTAAATACTTGTTATTTGTAGATGATTTAGCATTTTTCTTTGTAGTTAAAAATCTTTATAATGTAATAGATAATTTTTTTTTAAAATTCAATTTTAAAGACCATAAATATGGTTCATTCTAAAAACTAACATTTGTCAAAGGCCCCTTGGTCTACTGGTGAAGTTGAAAGGCTCACAAAGAGCCAAGAGGAATCAAGGATTGCTAAGTGCAAGACACGAATTTAGTCAATAGATTAGACAAAAAGTGTTGAACTTACATTAAGAAAAAAAAAAAACTAACATCTAATATATGTATTCAAAACATATGACAATGGAAAAGACAACTTCTTCAAGTTAAATAAAAATCTCTTTCCTATGAGAAAATTGAAATTTAAAAATAAATGTAATCAGAACGTAAAATAGCTAAAAACAAAGATTGATGATGACATAAAATAAATTATCATTATCAAATTTGCATATAGATATTCAACTGTGAGAATGCGGAATACTCCAATCACCAAGGACAGATGTGTGAATCGTTTATTGCCGCTCCTAATTACAGGGGTATGGGTTTTCAAATACTTTATCTTTTACGTATTAGGTGACGTATGGCGTAAATTTTGTTGAAAATAACAAGATTAAACAAGGCGCGCTTTACCTACTGTGCGCCAGTTATTATAGAGTGGCTATAACGGAGCATCAAAACAAAATTTAGTAGAAGAAACAAAGAGAATTACGCCGGCCAGATAAATTGAAACAAGTAATAGCTTGTTGAACTAAACCGTAACACTACATTAAGTCTCCGTTCGAATGATTGTGAAGTATAAACCGTATGAGGATCTATGGATTTTTATCATAGACATTAAGATGGGATGGGTATAAGCTGGATCCTTTTTCATCGGCTATCAGTTCTGTTGATTTTTAGTTTCATCTGTCAGTGTGTCTTATCGGCAGAGAGTGCCTGGAATAATGTTTTGCATGTATGGAGAAAAATGTCTTTGTCGCTGAGGCTTCCCCTGAAATTGAACGATTGAATAAGTCGGCCATGACGACATCTTCTGTCAGAAGCGGCACGGTTAGCAAGCTACAGTCACTGCGCGAGCATTTGAATGATAACAGAGATGACCATTACAATGATCGCAGAGATGAAATCCGGATGCAAATCTCCAAAGGCGAGCTGATGCTGAATCGGGAACTTCTGGTAGACACGCCAGAGGATTTAACTGTACTAAATCCAAAAGAGTGAAAGAATATAGTAGTTGTAGTTGTTTGGAATTCCGATTAATGAAAGCCTACCACTTTAAGATTTCTATATGTAAGGTTTTCTGGACGCATTTTATATTATCATTGTTGAATTTTTTTGGCTTTTTCATTCTTTTCCTTGTCACCTACATGTTAGTTTTGTTAACAAAAAACTAATTCGGTGGTTAAGATTGTGCTTGGTGCATACGGCAAGTTAAAATCAGAAGTCCCTTCTTTCGAAGATTAGATCCTTCATATATTCGAAGTCATTTCAGTGTTACCTGGCATATAATTTCAGCATTCATTCTTCTAATAATGATTTAGCAAAAATTGGCAACTCTGACGCCTTTGTAATATCAATTGATCTTTGCATCAGTGATACTCCAGATTTTTTATCCCCTCGTTCAACTTTGGAATGAAATTATTCATTGTATCTATGTCATGGCTCTTCGCAAAGGAAAAATGATTCTATACCGATGACGTTATAGTGTTTTTTTGGGTTATCACAATCGAATGCCATTGAATCTTCTTAAGCGTGCTTTACAGTTTTTGAGTATTTTTTTAATATCCGAACTTATCTATATGATATACGTAAGGTGGAAAATATTATACGTTTGAAAACTAAATAATGACTACCAACCACGAATAATTATGAAGTTAATATTGTGGGGTCATTTCTTATGGCAGTTTATTATTAAAATTATTATTTGCATTCCAAACATGAGTTAACTCATGTGTTTCTTGTTGATTATGGTTAAAGGTTGTGTGTCTTCATTTGGTCATTATGAGGCTACATGTAGCAAAGCTATAGCAGATTTGAAAGGGTTTGAAAATTATAGTGAAGAATAATTTTTATATCTATAGAAAAGATGAACAGTTCTGTTCTCTTTGGCAAAGTATTGGTGCCACCATGAATAAGGGTTTGCTCTATGTTTGAAGTTTTGTTTGGCAATTAGTTATGGGTATTTAGTATATGATGAAGATCAATCTGACACATAGGTTAATATTTTGCTTGTGGAGAATGACTAGCATTTTGGAAAGAAATCTTTGTTAGAGCTTCATTTGATTAAGGACTCGACACATGGGTTTGAAAGTAGCAAACAACAAAGAGGTAAATGATACCTCAAACTCCTCAAAACACAGGTATGTGAGAATGAAATCTAGTAAGTGTCCTTGTTTGAACTGGATTTTTCATGATGCATCTACAACACTTCCATTTGATTTTGTTTTTAAAAATATATATTAAAAGAAGTGTTATAAGAGGTACATGCATGAAATTTTGAAAGAAGTTTTTGATTCCCTTGTTTTTTCTACAACATGATTTCTTTGTTACTTTCATGGTGTAACTTCTTTGTTTCTTCCAAGGCATGAAAAACAAAAATCAATCTTGTCTATCTATCTTTAATGAAGAATATATATGTTAGTTTAAGAACTAAAGAAAAGCTTGACATTTGTGGTAAACAATGTTTGAAGGAATTGGTTGACAATTTTTAGATAGTTATTGGCCACATGATGGTTTATGGAAAATAGATGTAGTTAATGAGTTCTACATGGTTCTGGTATTTAGTTTGATAAAATGTTTTTTTGACAGTTGATTTCTAGTGTCATTAATCTGGCACTTTGGATGGATAATACAATTATATTTTAAACAATTCAAATTGATTCTTGATTAAGGAATTTGTATTTGTGAAGAACTAGTGATGACTCTATTAGAAGGTTTTTAAAAATATGTTATGATGTAAAATAGTTACACAGTTTGTAAGTAAATGTGTCTTAGTTAAAGATTCTTGTAATAGATCCCTATATAAGGGAGTGTGAATTTTTAAAATATGTGAAGTGAAAATTATTGAAAATATTCATACCTTCTTGTATAAGGAATATTTTGAGTTCGTGTTGAAAGAAAATATCCTATGATTATTTGTGCGTATAGATGTATGAAGTACTTGCATACATTTATGTAAACATATAATCTGTGAAATAAAATATTGGAAAAGAGGAAAGGAGTTGAAGCTCATTGCAGTTGTAACTGCAGAATGGTGTAATGGGTTGTAACCCTAAGCAGTCATAGCTACTGATATAAAGTGAAGACTTGTAGCTCAATAAAGATGACAAGTTCAACAAAGTGGTTTTTCTCCCTATGAGAAAATTTAAAGTTTTGAGGGTTTCCCACTTAGCACAAAAATCTTGTCTCTCATTTTTGTGTTGGTTGTATCATTTTCTCTAATATCTTGAACTTCATTTGTATCTAGTTTACATTAATTTGTGATTAAATTTTTTATATGCATTTTAGTTTGTGTAAATAGTTTAAAATGGTGAAGATCCTTTTTTTTTAATTTACTCCCCCCCAGAACAATCATTATTTCCAAAAAGTGGTATGATAGCATAGGGTCCCTTCCTAGGGCTGCCTATAGGGATTATCCAAAGACCTTTGGAAGTTTTATTCATAGTTTTGAGTTATTTGTGTAAGTTCAAACTCCATTTTTTCTTATCAAGTCTATAATTCTTGGGTTGATCTTAATAGAAAATACTATGGGGAAAAGGAGTAGAAATAACAAGATGAAAGATATGTCTAAAAGGGAATGAGATTTAAATGATGTTTTAACTGACACTCAAAAATTGAAAGATAACATTTCAAATGTGGTTTGTGTTTCTACTGATCAAGAAACAAAAGAGGAGGATGGTGAGGTTAGTCTTGAATATGAGTTGCTTGCAGCTCTACATGAGATGAAGAATCTTAATAAAAGAAAACTATGATCTCAAGGTACCTATGCATGAAATTGGTTAAGATAATAAGGTTATAACTAAAAATCTTGACGAGGCTAAAAAGTCTATTGATGAAAATTCAATGATTGAAGTGGAATTGAAAATGAAACTAGAAAATAAAAATGAATTATATAACCAACTTGAAAGTCAGGTTACCTAGTTGAGAAAAAAGTTTGGACAAATATTTGTTGTTGAAAGAGAAAACTATTAGGGACAACATGATCAAATGTCCAATAGTCCAAAGTGAGAAAAATAAAAAAATAATATAGGTGTCAAGGTTTGATCTAGATGTTAAAAATAATGAGTGTCTAAAAGTTGAACCGAAAGTTGTGAATCTGAGAAAAAAACTTGAAATTGTCAAAAATTAATAAAAAATTGCTTAGAAGTTTGACAACAGTATTAACATGTTATATGAGATGTTCGGTAGACAAAGACATTCATAGGATCTTTTAGCTATGTGATATGATGAAAGGGAAAATTCTTCATGTGGGTTAGAACACAACACAATTTTTACTACCAAAAATTGGAAGAAATTTATATTCAAGAAAAATCCTTGAAAAAAGGAAGATTTGAGTTAAGATAATGCTGCACCTAAAGAGAAAGGTGGGAATAATGGTAAGAAAATAAGTACTTTGAGATCTTTACCTCTTTTGTACAATCAAACAATTAGGTTTAGTTATTCTTTCCAACACTATTGTTATGGGTGTAATACATATGGTCATAAAGTTGTAACATGTATGAATTGAAGGAATTATTTCATGAGTCAAAAGTGTTACAACTGTCATAGATTTGGTCATAAAGCCACAAGCTATAGATGGTCTACGAATTCTATGATTATTTCTATGAAAAATAAGAATATAAATGGTCATAAATGTAACCAAAAATAAAAAAACCTTTGTCAATTTGTTCTCTTTATGGAAAATTAGAAGAAAGGTTCTATTTGGGTTTGGAGAAGAAAGTGTAATAAAGCTAAACATAAAATTCCATGTGCACTCCTTGAACATGTTTTTCCATCTAGATCTTGGTAAACAATAAAAATTCATGGGGATTTTAATATGGTTTTTATATCTTTTAACCCTATGACAAGAATATTAAATTAAAGCTAAGTTTTCTAACTTCTTTAGATTAAAATCTTGAAGCTTATTTTGGAACTAATTCAAAGAATATTCTTGATATTGATATGTTTTCAAAGATCATAGAGAAGAGAAGTGAATTCATAACATTTGGCTTATTCTCAATTTTTTCAAAAAAGATATGATTTGAATCTATACATACTTGTCATGAAGATTATGATTCCTTGATGCTTTTCAATTATAGTTTTTATATAATATGACTCGATATAACATGAAAGCTATCTCATATAAACATGCTACATGTTATAGCATCATCATTTGGCGTTTCAATGGTAATCATACAAGATTTGACAGTCTTCTTATGACTATATGTTTGGGTTGACAAAACCAATAATGTCTATACAACATCTTTCAGTATAAACAATGGAAAAATAAAACTCAAAAGATAGTGTTGAATTTGACACAAGTAATATAGATCACATTTAATGATGATAAGTTGAATATTTAAGATCAGCTAGACATGAAGTCTAAGATTTTAAATAAAATTTTGACAACATAATCTGGAACCACACATGTGTAATGTTAGGATTAAACCACAAACAAATATAACAATTACATGTAAATATAAGCAATATCAAAAATAATAGATCACACAGAAAAGAACACAAGACACCAAGATTTAATGTGGTACACCCAAACCCTAGGCTACATCCACCAAATAGCAAGTCCAATATTATTATGATCCAGTGACTACAACCTGAATACAATCTGTAACCCCTTACAACTCAATACCATTGCAAGAACCAATTTTCACATCACACCTTATGAAACAATCCCTAACCCTAAGCCCTTTTATACAACTATTTTTGCCACTTTAGGGTTAAAACATGTTGGCCATAAATTGGCAAATATAAGCAATAGCCAATTGGTGAATAGTAGCCGAACATTTTGTGCCATTGGCGAATAGTAGCCCAAATTTTTTTTTCAAGCTGATGCCTTGAACCCCAAAGAATTTATGAAGCAGGTATAGTACATCCTTGATTAGTCACCACAAACTAACATGTAAAAGAAAATCAATAAAGATAATCATAACTATAAAATGAGTATTGAAATTTCAAGCATGTGTGATGATCTAGATGTGCCCAAGGATTATAATGTGATTTGAGTATGATCAGAAGAAAATTCAAAATTTCTCTAGTTTTGATTATGACAAACTTCAATATTTAGCTTCAATCAATATGGGGGAGTCTATGATATTTGATCAATTATTATGATGATCTTCATGTGAATTTTCAATGACTTCTATGAATTTTTTTTTGTATATGGACACTAGGTATATGAACAATTATTATTTATTTGGATGATTCATGGTATTGGTGACAACATTTTTTATCTACATGATATTTGATGAATGAATGATGATCATCTTGATGGATCAATATTATCATATAATGGATTAGTATGATTTTTTCTTGTGATAGCATGGTGGCTCTTGTGATTTTATGACATTTCATATTGTCTTGATTTGTGATTCATGATATCAAATTTTTTTTTTCAATGATTATGGACACTTGGTTTCTTGATTAGTCTCTACCATTTAGTGGTATGATATGATTTATTTTTAAGTGTTTATCTATGTAATGTGACATTATGTGGTTCTATTTAGATTCTAATTCAATCCTACATGTGTTTTGATACCATAATTTTGATATTTCATTCATAGTAGTGACAGTGATGGATTAATTTTGTAGCGAGAATTCATAGTACTAGTGGTGATAGGTATGCCTTTATAATATCAGTAATATGGCTTCATTGTATTGATTTTGCACTTGACATTCATTTGAATCAATGGTGATTAGTAGTTTCATTTGGCATTTTTTTTATGATTCTTGTTAACTTCAGTAATCAAGTTTTCGTTGAAGGTGACTTTTATGATTAGCATTTTTCTTTAGTTGTTTATGATCAATTTAATAAATTGACACTAATTGAATTTTGTATTAATTTTTGTTTTTGTATTTAGTGAAGTGATACTATTAAGTATTTTTTTCATAAATGACCATGATGACTTGTGAATAGTTACTTCATGTGCCTTTCCTAGTAATGATTTTGGGATAAAAATATTGGAAATATAAAGGAGTAACTAAGAGGGGAGGGGTGAATCAATTCCCACAAAACCAAATTGAAGTCCCTTAAGATGTCAACACAAATTTAAACAAATCCTTGTTGAAACTCACTTAAAATTGAATATGAAGGTCTTAAGATATTAAATGTGATTAACCTCAATTAACTAAGTTGTAGAAACATAAAGGAAATAACATGAACACATGAGACACAAAGATTTAACATGGAAACCCAATTTGGGAAAACTACCAATTGCAACTAGTTATTGTTTTCCACTCTTCTGAATTGAGCCCTTGTCAGGAGCCAGCCCTGTTAAAGGTTATAAAATATATTGCTAGGTGTGACCCTATCAGAGGATTTAATTCACTGTGTTAGGAGTGATTTCATTAGAAGTCTTTAGACACTTCAATCTATAAATTTGACCTTGTTAGAAGATTTTCCAAATAATTGTTAAGCTAACTCTATTAGAAGATTTGATACACAACTACAATTATTAGAGAGTAAAAATGGCTTAACCTGATTGCTAATGCAACTAAATTTAAAAATTTAGATGTTTTTTCTAGCTTGATTACTTGATCCTTCTTGATCTAAATGTTCTTTGGAGCTGGATCAACTTGGATACTGTGTCCTCTTGCATATATCCTTCCAATTCAGTTGCTTAATTCATCTTCTTCATTCTATAGCTTCTCTTTTTCAAACCTCAACTTGACCTTTCATTTATATGATTAACCTCATCAAGTCATCTTGATATTAACCTATAAATCTATCAAAATCAATACCTTGATACTTAGCTAATACAAAGCTGAGCGCTCGGTCAACATAGGGAAACCCTTTGTTAACTGACCCAACTCAGTCAATACTAACTTTGTGTTAAATTTGCTTTGGTAACTGAGTGAACTCAGTCAACACAAGATCCATGCTAAATTTCCTTTAGTAACCAAGTAAACTTGGTCAAATAGGATCTTCTATTGATGCCTGAGCGAGCTCAGTCAACACTACCTCTGAACTTGGTTATAACTAAAATGCTCAACATACATAGAAGAATTCCTTTGATGCATGAGTGAGCTTGCTCAACATTGACTACTTAGCAAAGACTTTAAATTTCGTGTGACATCAAAGACAATGTACAATTGAATTATTGTTTTCAATAGTCTCCCTCTTTGGCATTGATGATAACACAACATGTCATAATACAAGGAAATTTTAGAGAAAAATAGAAGTAAGGATAATATCTTTAGTTTCATTCTGATTCTCATCCATGAGAACTCCTTCTGACATCAATATCTCCCTCTAGAATGATTTTCTTTGATTCTTCTGATATGACAACAAGCTCTTCCAAAATTTCTCCTCAAAATTTCTCTAATACGACATCAAACTCTCCCTCTTTGGAATCTCATGTCAAAGACAACTTGCAATGAATATGCCATATACTTGATGTACTAATTTATATGCAATCTGCTCTTACAATACTGCATAAACATGAATAATCTTCAAATGCCTAGTTGATGCATTACTAATCTTTGTTTAGTGAGCTTCAGATAGGGGAATGACCCCTAGCTTACTCTTAGATACAAAAATACATCCTTAGATAATGACTTGGTGAATATGTCTGTAATTTTTTCTTTTGTATTCACATATTCCAATCTCACCTCTTTTTCTTTCACTAATTCTCTTAGAAAATGATATTTTATTGCAATATGTTTTGTCTTGGTATGGATCACTTGATTCTTGGAAATATTAATTGTACTAGTGTTATCACAAAAGATAGCTACTAGATCCTTGATTTCTTCCTTCATACTTGACAATAGTTGCTTGAACCTAACAATGCTAGAATAATTGAATGTTGCTACAACATATTCTACTTCTACTATAGACTAAGAGGTGTAACTATGTTTCTTGCTTGTCCAAGACACTACCCTCTTTCTAAGAAAGAATGCTTGACCACTAGTGCTCTTTCTATCATCAATACTTCCTGCCCAATTAACATCACTGAAGACTTTCAATTCAAAGTTGCCTCCTTTCTTATACAACAAACCATAATCTTCAGTGCCTTTTAGATACCTCATGATTCTTTCTATTGCCATTATATGATTTTTTTTTTGGATTAGCAAAGAATCTTGTCAGCATATCAACTACTAATGCAATATCAGGTCTTGTGTGCACTACATACTTAAGTTTTCCAATCATTGATCTATATGTAGTTTGATCTACCTCTTTTGAATCATCACTTTTGGAAAGCTTATGTCCAGTAGGCATAGGTGTTCCAACTAGTCTAGAATCCTCCATTCCAAATTTCTTCAATATCTCCTTGATGTACTTTGATTGAGTGATGTAGATGACATGTTGGAAATATAGATGAAGTAATTGAGGGGAGGGGTGAATCAGTTACCACAAAAACAAGTCTAAAAATCCCTTAGATGTCTAAAATGCTTATTTACTACTGATACTCGGTAAATAGTGCAAAAATACGTTAACTCGGTAAGTTAACTAGTTACTGTTCATCTAGCATTCAGAGGTATTAACATGCATACAAAGATTAACTAAATGAACACAAGAGACACCAGATTTAACATGGAAACCCAATATGGGAAAAACCACCAAGTAACTAGTCACCAATTTTCACCCTTCTGAAGTGAGCCCTATTAGGAGCCAACCCTGTTAAAGGTTACAATACACACCGTTAGGTGTGACCTTGTTAGAGGATTTAATCACCCTATTAGGAGTGGCCTGGTTAGAGGTCTTTAAAACAATTCAACTGAACTGTCACCTTGTTAGAGGATTTACAAAATGGCTGTTAAACCAACTCTATTAAGAGATTTGAAGTCATTGCTACAATGGTTAGAAAGCAACAATGAATTGACCTGAATGATATGCAACTTATCTTTTGCTGAGTATAGATCTTTGTTCTCCTTTGCTAGATCCTTGCTAATTGAATACAACTTTGTAGCTCCTCTAGGATATCTAATCCTTTATCAAAATTCACTCAATTCACTTATTCCAACCTTCTCCATATATTCTCATACATACACTCTGATTCACAACTTGAGTATCTATATATATACCTTTCAGATTTAACAAGTCGGCTTAAATATAGGTTCCAATAACTAAAAATCATTACATCAGTCAGCTGCATGAAATAATTAAACTTAATATCAAAACAGTAAAATCCTTTGCTGGCCGACCAGGCTTGGTAACCACTTCTTTAGAGTGGTTTTTTAGTGTTAACCAAGTGAAGTTCGGTAAACACTGCAAAATCTTGAAAATGTCCTTTGGAGACCAAGTGAACTCGGTGAGCACTAACTTTCCTTTGTTGTCATAGTGAGCTCGATGGAAGTTAATTTTCTACCGTATTTCCTTTGATGACCGAGTGAGCTCGGTAGAAGCTAACTTTTCTTTGCTGACCGAGTGAGCTCAATAGAAGCTAACTTTTCTTTGTTGATCGAGTGAGCTCGATAGAAGCTAACTTTCCTTTGCTGACTGAGTGAGCTCGGTAGAAGCTAACTTTCTTTTGCTGATCGAGTGAGCTCGATAGAAGCTAACTTATGACTGATATGACATTTGTGTAACATCAAAGACAACATTCAATTAACAATTGTATCCAAAAATCTCCCTCTTTGGCATTGATGGCAACACAACATGTCATAGTAGAATGAAATTTAAAAACAAGTCTAGCAAGTCTTTTCTTTAGCAAAATCCCTCTTTCAGTAATCTCCCTTTCTGAAGGAATTACTTAGCAAACCCTTCTTTCAAACAAATTTCAGAAAGATATGACAAAAAACTCTCCCTCTTTGACAACACATGCCAAAGACAACATAACTCAAATGGATTCTAATGTACATTTAGTATTGATTCATATGCAATGTTTCCTGTCTATGCTGCATCAACTGATAGATCTTCAACTTGGTATGCGTTGATGCATCACTAAAACTTCATTTTAATGAACTTCAGATAGGGGAGTAACCCCTAACTTACCTCTTAGATACAAGAATGCATCCTTAGGTAATGACTTTGTGAATATGTTAGAAATTTGGTCATTTGTATGGACATATTCCAATCTAATTTCCTTATCTTGAAACAATTCTCTAACAAAATGATATTTTATTGCAATGTGCTTGGTTTTGGAATGCATTACTGGATTCTTAGATATGTTGATTGCACTTGTGTTATCACAGAACATAACAACTAGTTCTTTGATTTCCACCTTCATGCCTTCCAAAAGCTATTTAAACCAAACAATATTAGAACAGTTTACTGCTGTAGCAACATACTCTACCTCTGCAGTAGATTGGGATGTACAATTCTACTTTTTTCTTGTCCACAAAACCAACCTTTTTCTTAGAAAGAATGCTCCTTGACTTGTACTTTTTCTGTCATCAAGATTTCCTGCCCAATCAGCATCAGTAAACACTTTCAAATCTAGATTACCTCCAAATTTATACCGTGAACCATAATCTTTAGTTCCTTTCAAATATCTCATTATTCTTTTGATTGCCATCATGTGATTTTCTCTTGGTTTTGCTAAAAATCTTGCTACAATACCAACTGCAAGGGCAATATCTGGCCTAGTATGAACTACATACTGCAACTTTCCAATCATAGATCTATACAGTGTTTGATCTACTTCTTTTGATTCATCTTCCTTGGTAAGTTTTAATCCAGTACACATAGGAGTCCCAACTGGTTTACAATTTTCCATACCAAACTTTTTCAATATCTCCTTGATGTATTTTGATTGAGTGATGTAGATACTATTTTTATTCTATTGAATTTGAAGACCAACAAAGAATTTTATCTCACCAAACATAGACATTTCAAATTCCTTGTTCATTTGTTCTGAAAATTCTTTGCAAAGATCATCATTTCCTATGAAAACAGTATCATCTACAAATATTTCTGCCAAGACAATTTTATTATTTGGTCCATCCTTTATATACAAGCTACTATTATCATTAGTTCTTTGAAAACCAATTTGAATAAGATAGTTATGTAATCTTTCATACCATGCTCTAGGGGCTTGGTTTAGACCATATAGTGCCTTGTATAATTTGTAGACCATGTTTCTTTTATCTGAATCAACAAAACCTTCAGGTTATTCAATGTAAACCTCTTCATCCAATATACCATTGAGGAATGCTGACTTGACATCCATTTGATAAACTTTGAATCCTTTGTGGGTAACATATGCAAGTAAGGTTCCAACTCCTTCTAGTCTTGCAACAGGAGAAAAAGTTTCTCCATAGTCTATTCCTTCTTGTTGAGCATATCCTTTGCATACTAATCTAGCTTTGTTTCTTGATATCTTACCATCTTCAGTCAACTTGTTTCTGAATACCCATTTAGTTCCAATCACATTTTTATCTTTAGGCTTGGGTACAAGAGTCCATGCCTTGTTTTTCTCTATTTTCTCTATTTCTTCATTCATAGCCTTAATCCAACTATCATTTTCTAAAGCATCTTTAATATTTCTAGGTTCAAAATTAGCAAGTAAACAAGTAACTTTCAACTTATTTCTTGTCATGGTTCCTTTAGATTTGTCTCCAATAATCTGATCTGCTAAATGATGTCTCCTGACATATTTTGCTAAAACATGTTCTTTGCCTTTTGAATGAATTTCATTGTTATCCTTTTGCATTTCAACTTCAGGTTCTGGCTGTTTTGGCTCGGCAGATATTGGCTCGGGTCCTTTAGACTCGGTAGACACTTGCTCGGTAGCATCTGAGTGTAACTCGTGTTGTTGTAGCTCAATTTGAACTTCCTGTAACTTGGTTACTGATGACTCGAGAGTAGAAGATTCTTGATTGTTTGGTACTGTACAAGGTTTAATGAAAACAAACCTTTTATAATCTTTTGGTTCCCTTTTGCTTTCTTCTTCAGTCATTTCTGAAAACTCATCAACTTTCATATGTGCACTTTCTATGACTTTGTTAGTAGACAAGTTCAAACATCTATATGCTTTACTTTTGCAAGAATATTCCAAAAATATTCCTTTATCACCTTTTACATCAAATTTTCCTTTTCTAGATTCTTTCAAAATGTAACATTTACTTCCAAATACTTTTAGATAACTTACATTAGGTTTGTAGCCATACCATAGCTCATAGGGACTTTTGAATGAGTCTTTCTTAAGTTGTACCCGATTTAAGGTATGAATTGCAGTGCTAATAGCTTCCTTCCAGTATTTGATAGCAATGTTCTTTTCAATCATTAGGGTTCTTGCACAATCCATGATAGATCTGTTCCTCTTTTCATCTATTCCATTTTGTTCAAGAGTTCCAAGGGATGACACCCTTCTTTTGATTCCTTTTTCAATACAAAAGTTATTGAACTCATGTGAAATGAATTCTCCACCTCTGTCTGACCTCAAGCATTTCAATCTTTTCCCTGTTTTCTTTTCTACTCTGGCCAAATACCATTTGAATTTCTCAAATGCTTCTAACTTGTTCCTTAGATACATGACAATAATCATTCTTGAGTAGTCATCAACAAAAAGAATGAAGAACTTTTCTCCAGTATAGCTTTCAATTCCAATGGGTCCACATAAATCAGTATGCATGATTTCTAATATATCTTCAGACTGATATTTTCTACTTTTAAAGCTATTCTTTCTCATTTTACCAATCTAACAATTCTTGCATAGATTGACCTTAGGTTTCTTTATATTAGGAATGCCTCTTACTTTCTTGAATTTCTTATCTCTACCAAGTTATCAAAATTGGCATGACACAACCTTTTATGCCATAACCAACTTTCTTCAAATTGAGCAATAAAACATGAGCATTCACCAAGTTCAAGATAAAATAAGTTACCTTTTGTTTGAGTGCCTGATCCAATCAGTTTTCCTTTGCCATCCAGCAGTCTTGCTTTTCCATGCATGAATTCTACTTTGAATCCATTATTAAGTAGCTGTGTCACACTCAACAAGTTATGCTTTAGCCCTTCTACCCAATAGGCATTATCACATATAAGTTCTTTGGTTAGAGAGATTCTTCCTCTTCCTTTTATACAACAAGGTTCATTGTTACCAAATCTTACACTGCCAGCATCATAGTTTTCAAAGTATTCAAACTTAGTTTTATCACCAGTCATGTGATGAGAACAACCACTATCTATGATCCATGTATCATTTTTGCTCATATAAGAAATGAGTGCCACTTCCTCATCATTATAACTTTCATCTTTCACAGCAATGTAGACAATTTCATCTTCTTCTTCATCATTAGAATCATTAGAATTTTTAGCCATAAAACATGTTTTCTTACCTTTATCTTTGAATGATTTGAAGGCTATCTTGCCATTGTACTTGTAACCTTTCTTGTCATCTTTTTTCTGCTTGTTTGGGCACCTAGCAGCAATATGACCAACTTCTTCACATGAGAAGTAGATTAGAGGAGCTTTACCTTTAAATTTACCTCTGCCTCTAGAATATTTCTTTGCTAGTAGAGCTTCAATCACTTCAAGATTACTATCTGAACTTTGGTCTAATTCATCTTCACTTCCTGACTGAGATTCCTTTTTCTTTTTGCTTTTCTCCTTAAGTGAAAGCTTGGCTTCAAATGCTGATTCAATGTTCTTGGAAGCTGGAACATAGTTGTCAAAGTTGTCTAGTTCAAATGCAGTCAATCTTCCAACTATGGTCTCTAAATTTATCTTGTGATTTGCTTCACATCTTCTTTCTTGAATTGCAGAAACTCTAATTGCATAAATGGGAAGTAGAGTTCTAATAACTTTACTTATTACTGTCTCCTCCTTGATATCTCCTCCAGATGCTTTGCACTGACACATGCTTTGACTCTTTCAACATATTTTGCAATGTTTTCATCCTCTCTCATCCTCATTTGATCAAATTGTCCTCTTAGACTTTTTGCTTTGGCTTTTCTTACATTATCATCTCCTCCATAGATTTATTTTAGCTTTTCCCACATTTCAAAGGAAGATTTGCAGTCTTTAATGTCATCAAATTCTTCATAACTCAAGGCAGATGCTATATCTATCATCATAATGTTGTGAGTCCTCTTTTCAGCAATATCATTGATAGATAATGTACCAGATGGATCTCCAATAGAAGTTAGATGAAGTCTCATCAACCCTTTCCATGCTGAGAAGTTGTCCCTATTAAGTTTTGGAATTTCCCTCTTATAAGACATCCTGACCTTTAGCTTAGATCCTTGAAATCCTTTCCTGAAAGCACCAAAAGCTCTAATACCAATTGGTGGAAATATAGATGAAGTAACTGAGAGGGGAGGGGTGAATCAGTTACCACAAAAACAAGTCCAAAAATCCCTTAGATGTTTAAAATGCTTATTTACTACTGATACTCGGTAAATAGTGCAGAAATATTTTAACTTGGTAAGTTAACTAGTTACTGTTCATCTAGCATTCAAAGGTATTAACATGCATGCAAAGATTAACTAAATGAACACAAGAGACACTAGATTTTATGTGGAAACCCAATATGGGAAAAACCACCAAGTAACTAGTCACCAATTTTCACTCTTTTGAAGTAAGCCCTATTAGGAGCCAACCCTGTTTAAGGTTACAATACACACTGTTAGGTGTGACCTTGTCAAAGGATTTAATCACCCTGTTAGGAGTGGCCTAGTTAGAGGTCTTTAAAACAATTCAACTAAACTGTCATCTTGTTAGAGGATTTACAAAATGGCTGTTAAACCAACTCTGTTAAGAGATTTGAAGTCATTGCTACAATGGTTAGAAAGCAACAATGAATTGACCTGAATGATATGCAACTTATCTTTTGCTGAGTACAGATCTCTGTTCTCCTTTGCTGGATCCTTGCTAATTGAATACAACTTTGTAGCTCCTCCAAGATATCTAATCCTTTATCAAAATTCACTCAATTCACTTATTCCAACCTTCTCCATATATTCTCATAAATACACTTTGATTCACAACTTGAGTATCTATATATATACCTTTTAGATTTAACAAGTTGACTTAAATATAGGTTCCAATAACTAAAAATCATTACATCAGTCAGCTGCATGAAGTAATTAAAATTAATATCAAAATAGTAAAATCCTTTGTTGGCTGACCAGGCTTGGTAACCACTGCTTCATAATGGTTTTCTAGTGTTAACCAAGTGAAGCTTGGTAAACACTGCAAAATCTTGCAAAAGTCCTTTGGAGACCAAGTGAACTCGGTGAGCACTGACTTTCCTTTGTTGTCATAGTGAGCTTGGTGGAAGTTAATTTTTTGTCGTATTTCCTTTGATGACCGAGTGAGCTCGGTAGAAGCTAACTTTTCTTTGCTAACTAAGTGAGCTCAGTAGAAGCTAAATTTTCTTTGCTGATCGAGTGAGCTTGGTAGAACCTAACTTTCCTTTGCTGACTGAGTCAGCTCAGTAGAAGCTAACTTTCCTTTGCTGATCGAGTGAGCTCGATAGAAGCTAACTTATGATTGATATGACATTTGTGTAACATCAAAGACAACATTCAATTAAGAATTGTATCCAACATGACATCCTTCTTCTATTGAATTTTTAGGCCAACAAAGAATTTGATTTATCCAAACATTGAAATTTCAAATTCCTTACTCATTTCCTCAAAAAAGGATTTGCATAAGTTGTCATGTCTAGTGAACAATATATCATCTACAAAATTTTTGCCAGCAATATCTTCTTTTTGGGTCATTCCTTGATGTATACACTGTTGCTATCATTTTTCTTTTGAAAACCAATTTTTACCAAATAACTATGCAATCTTTCATACCAGGCTTCAAGTTCTTGTTTGAGACATATAAAGCTCTATGTAATCTACAAACCATATTCCTTTTGTTAGGATATATGGAACCTTCATGTTTCTCGATGTAGATTTCTTCTTTTACGCTTCCATTCAAGAAAGATGACTCTACACCCATCTTGTATAATTTGAATCCTTTATGTGTAGCATAAGCTAGTAGTGTTCTAACACCTTCTAGTCTTATAATAGGAGAAAATGTTTCTCCCTAATCAATACATTCTTCTTGAGCATAACCTTTGAATACTAGCATTGCCTTGTTCCTTGATACTTCTCCACTTTTATTCAACTTATTTTTGAATACCCATTTTGTGATAATTTTTTTTAACCTTGGGTCTAGGAATTGTAGGAATTAATGAAATCCAATTCCACAGTTGCCAAGATCACCTACATGCAAATAGCTTGCATAAGAGAAACCTAAGGAGCAAGAGCTTGAAGGAAACAAAGCAAGAGAAAATATTTCACAATAGGAAAAATGAAATTGCTATGTGAATGGATGAATTTACAATGAGAGAGAGACTACTTATAAAGGCCTCAAGGAAGCTTGTAGAACAAGCTGGAAGGAGGTACAAGACAAGGTTGACAACTAAGCACTCTTCCACAAAAAGGTGGAACATCCTAGAAGGGAACAAACTCTCGTGTTGTCAACAACTCATCACTATAACTATCAAGCACTAAATATTAAATAATTGCATTAACCTAAGTAAGCTTAAGTAAATAGAATAAATAATTAATTATTTTCTCTAACACCCCCCCTTAAATGCAACTTAAGGGAATGCCTTAACCTCACAAAAAACTAAGAGAAAATGTAGAATGGGTCTTGGCAACAAGGCCATGTTAGGTACCCATGTACAATGCAAAAAAATGCAACCTTTGAAAATAGGGAAAGAGGGAAAACCTCATGGGAAAAACCCTCCCCCCAAAAGAGGTAAAAAACATGTTGAAAAAAATATGAAGTGAAGGAAAGAAGGCATCAACCAATCCCCCCAAGGACAACTTCCATCGGAAAAGAGTCAAGAGACTCGCTTAAAACTATAAGTATAACTAGCCCCCACATGAGAGATACTAAAGCCTCCCTAGAATAATGGAGCCCCTAAAGGAGGGATCAAACCAATGCAAATCCAATGTGGAAGAAACAAGGGTACATAACAAGGGAATCCCCAAATGAGATGCAAAGCTAGAAAGCCTAGCTAATGCCTAGAGGAGAATGTATGAGGAACTAGAAAGGGAATCCCCAAGGCAGGTGTGATAACACTATCATGAATGTCCACTATAGTATCTGCAACAAGTGCACCTGGAGTCTCAATGAATGAAGCTAGAGGATTAGGCAGAGCAAAAGAAGAATCTCGTGGAAGAGAAAAACCCTTAATTGGATGTGGCGTGGAAGTCAAAATAGGGATCTCAGGAACAATACAAAGGTTCAAGTATCTTGACTGCACCACATGATGTTCCTATAAAAGAGAAGATGTGTGCTCCAATAATAGAGATGGTGGACCAAAGTGTGAGAAGGTGTAGAGACGAGTGGAAGGATCAATGGCCCTTGTAGCAATAAGATCTCCTATTGCATGATCTCGAATGAAGATTGAATTGGCAGTGAACTCAACTATCTTCCCTAATCCACTACGTGTAATATGAGAAATTGAGAGAAGGTTGGCAGACAAAGATCGAACATACAATACATCATTGAATATACCATCCTAGATGTGAATTGAATCTTTCTCATAGATTGGTAGTGTAGTGTTATTCCCCATGAGAATATGAGGAATAGGAGAAGCCTCAAGAGTAGAGAAGACACTATGAGAAGATGTCATATGGTGAGAAGCACTTGAATCCAGTATCCAAGGAACTTGTAAAGGAGATATAATGGTAGCTTTTAATGCATGACCCTTTCCAAGATCCAATGTAGATGGAAAAGATGTGGAAGAAGACTGAAAGGAAGACCCCTGTGCGATAGAAGATGATGGAGAAGAAATGGTGTTCCTCTTAAGAAGAGCTTGCAAATCTGCAATTTGTTTCTCATAGCCATCAAATCTCGTTTGAAAACAATGTGCCTCATCAAGAGATCGTTTCCTACAATAGGAACAGGTAGGAGTCTCAATCTTTTTTTTCTCCTTCTTCTTAGAAGATGATGAACTAGTAGAAGAGGGATCTAATGTTTTCTTCGACTTTTGCTCCTATGTAAGCAATGCTTGTGATTGTGAACCTAAAAGTGAATCCATCTGATTAATTTTGGATTGTTCACAGGTTAACTGATCACAAAATGTCTCAAAAGAAGGCATCTTATGTCTATCACCCAAGGCATCCATAGTGGAGTAGAAAGTGGAAGAGAAGATCTGATACTGTCCCCTCAACTTTGAGAGTATCAAAAAGATACACTCATCATCTGTCTTGGTTTTCCCACATCCCTGCAAAAGTGTATGTAGAGATTTGAACTTCATCAAGAAGTCCTCAATGCTAGGAAAGTTGTTAGGTGTTAAAGAGGTCAACTCTGCATCTAGCTGAAGTGCTCAGAACTCATTCACTTGGCCAAACAAAGTCTGAAATTTGAGCCAATAAGCTCATGGAGTAGTCAAACCATCCAAGTAAAATAGTAGATTGTCTGAAATGTTCAGTGCAATCAATCCCATGGCCTCATCCATTTTGTTCCTATGCTGAAGAACCTCAAAAGCTCATGTAAGAATAGGTTGATTCTCATCCAGACATGACCATAAGCCCCTTGACATGAGAAGCCATGTCATTTGTGCCTTCCAAGTGTGATAGTTGTGTGGTGTGAGACGGGTCATAGATGGATCCGCCATTGAGAGAAAGAAGAAGGTAGAAGTAGAAGGGTCTTATTTTGAAGTAAATTATAGAAAAGAAAATGCTCCCCCCCCCACAATGTATAAATTGGGCACTCTTTACTTAGTGTGATTACTATAGCCAATTTAGGGTCTATTTCTGAAAGTAATATTTCTATCCACAAAACCTATAATCTAATTGTAGATTTGGAAAGTAGACAAAAAAAATGCACTTTTAAAAAGAATGGAACCTGATTATGTGTCCAGATGAGCCCGTACAAAGCATTTAAAGTGGCAAAAATTGGAATTTGTGAATTGCAGAAAAATTCAAGAACAAAGATGTCGAACCACTTGCACCAATGTGTAGATCACAAAATTCTACCCAAAAATAAAAAAAATTGCTCGAAAAAATGAGTTTGTATGAGGGAGATATTGTTGTTTGAAAACCACCTTTGTAGTTATTCTTTTGAATCGCCGCCGTTGCACCTCCAAAAAATATAGAAAAAAAGCCCAAAAAATATCAAATCTATTATGCCAAACCCTCTTTCTCCTTTTTCTCCAAATACTGCAAAAAATGCTCTTCCTCCTGATTGAAGAAAAAATCACAAACAAACTAGGGTTTGTGTCTCTGAATCGTGGCTTCAAAAAAATCCTTCGAATAAGAAGCAGTAAGGAGGTTCTGATACCTTGTAGGAGTTGATGAAATCCAACTCTATAGTTGCCAAGATCTCCTACATACAAATAGCTTGTAGAAGAGAAACCTAAGGAGCAGGAGCTTGAAGGAAACAAAGCAAGAGAAAATATTTCACAACAGGAAAAAGGAAATTGCTATGTGAATGGATGAATTTACAATGAGAGAGAGACCACTTATAAAGGCCTCAAGGAAGCCTATAGAACAAACTAGAAGGAGGTAGAAGATAAGGTTGACAACTAAGCACTCTTCCACAAAAAGGTGGAAAATGCTAGAAGGGAACAAACTCCCGTGTTGTCAACAACTCATCACTACAACTATTAACTACTAAATATTAAATAAATGCATTAACCTAAGTAAGCTTAAGTAAATAGAATAAATAATTAATTATTTTCTCTAACAGGAACAAGAGTCCAAGTTTTGTTCCTTTCAATTTTTTCAATCTCTTCATTCATTGCGTCAATCCAACTTTCATTGTCTAATGCATCTTTAACAGTTCTAAATTAAAACTTAGCAAGCAAACATGCACCTTTTAGTTTTTTCCTTGTCACTATGACTTTTGACTAATCTCCAATGATTTTCTCTAATGCATGATACCTTCTGACATATCTAGCAAGTAAAGGTTCCTTGTTTCTAGATTTTAGACTTGATTTGCTTCGTTCACCATGCTCTAAATGATCTTTTGGATCATGCTCGGGTCCTATTGTATGTTACTTAGGTCCTTCAGATTATGACTCAGGTTCCACTAACTGAAACTTAGGCCCTTTTGATTAAGACTCAGGTCCTTTAGCCTCTGACTTAGGTCACACTAGCTGCAACTTGGGTTGAATTGGAGATTTAGGGGACTCAAGTGGTGAAAAATTTTGATTTCCAATCGCATTTTCTTGAACTTTAGGTAAAGTATTAGGTTCATAGTAGACAAAGTTTATGTATTTTTCAAGTTCTTTATTGCTTTGTTCTTCACTCTTTTCTACAAGCTCATCAATTTTCACATGTGCACTTTCTCTAACTTTGTGAGTAGTAAGATTCAAACATTTATATACTTTTCTTTTGTTGGAGTATCCTTGGAATATGCCTTCATCATTTTTCACATCAAATTTTCCTTTCCTAGTTTCTTTTAAGATGTAACATTTTCTTCCAAATACTTTTAAATAACAAACATTAGGCTTATAGCCATACCATATTTCATAAGGTGTTTGATGTAAATCTATTTTCAGTTGAACATGGTTCAAGGTATGAACTGTTGTATTGACTGCTTCCTTCTAGTATTTGATTGCAATATTTTCTCTATCATCAGTGTTCTTGATTAGTCCATAATGGATCTATGTCTTCTTTCTACTATGCCATTTTGTAGAGGTCTACCAAGTGCAGATACCTATCTTTTGATTCCTCTTTCAATGCAAAATTCATTGAATTCATTTGATATGAAATATCCTCCTTTGTCTGACCTTAGACATTTCAATTTATTTCATGATTATTTCTCCACTCTAGCTAGATACCACTTGAAGTTTTTAAAGGCTTCATATTTATTTTTAAAGTACATTATGGTCGTCATCCTAGAATAATCATCAAAAAATAAAATAAAGTACTTATCTCTGCAGTAACTTTCTATACCAATAGGTCCACAAAGATATGTATGAACTAGCTCTAGAACTTCCTCAGAATGATAATTCTTACTTTTGCATCTTGTCTTTCTCATCTTCCCAATTTGACAATTTTTGCACATGTCCATATCAAGTTTCTTTAGATTTGGAATCCCTCTTACACTTATATTTTTTCTTATGTTGACAAGGTTATCAAAATACACAAGAAACAATCTTTTATACAATAACCACATTTCCTCTACTTGAGCTAGGAAACATAAACTTTTAGTTAGATCTAGATATAATAGATTACCTTTTGTTTGATTTCCAATCCTAACTAGATTTCCTTTCCCATCCAGCAGCTTGGCTTTCCACTCATGAATTCTACCTTGAATACAATGTTGTTCAACTATGCCACACTAAGTAGATTATGTTTCAATCCTTCAACCTAGTATGCATTGTCACATCTGAGTTCATTAGTTAATGTAATGCAACCTTTTCCCTTTACATAATAGGGTTCATCATTTGCAAATTTGACACTCCCACCATTATAGTGTTCCAAGTGCTCAGATTTTGTTTTATCACTAATCATGTGGTGAAAACAACTACTATATATGATTTATGTGTCATTCTTACTGATATGAGAAATTAGAGCCATCTTATCATTTTCATCACCTAATTCATCTTTAATAACAATGTAAACTATTTCATCATCATCAGTACTATCAGAGTCTTTAGCAATGTAACAAGATTTCTTACCTTTGTCCTTGTTATCTTTGTAGCTTTTGAAATCTTTATTTCCTTTGTACTTGTACTTCTTTTCTTATTTTCCTTCTTTGTTTGGACACCTTGCAACAATGTGACCAACTTCTTTACAAGAAAAATAGATTGGGGGTATTTTACCTTTGTACTTTCCTTTTCCTTTCGGGAATCTTCTTGCAAGAAGGGCTTCAATGGTTTCGAGGTCATCATCATAATCATCTTCATTTTCACTATTAGAATGTTTGCCTTTAGATTTTCCACCTTTCTTTTTGAGTAATACTTTAGCTTGAAATGCAAACTCAATGCTACTAGCTCAAAGGCTGTCAACCTGCCCACTAGTGCATCCAAAGTTATATCATTTTTGGGATCACATCACATTTCTTGAATAACTAAAACTTTAATTGCATAAATAAGAAGAAATTTTTTGAGTACCTTTCTTATCACTATCACAACTTCTATTTTCCCTCTTGAGGCTCTGATTGCACTTACACTTGCTTTGATTCTTTCACTAAATTGTGCAATTTTTTCATCTTCTCGTATCTTTATTTGATCAAATTAACCTCTCAAAATTTATGCCTTAGCTCTCCTCACATTTTCATCTCCTCCATAGATATCTTTCATCTTGAACCACATTTCATGAGTAGTAGGAAAATCTTTGACTTCATCCAATTAAGCATAATTGAGAGTAGAGACCATGTTAATCATCATTATGTTATGATTCTTCTTTTTAAAAATTTTATCCATAGCCAAAGTTCTAGTTTTGCCACATGCTTGTTCTCTAGATAATTTAGGCTTCTATCTCCAATGGTTTCCAAATGCAGTTGCATGAATTCTTGCCATACTTGGAAGTTATCTCTATTCAACCCAGGAATTTTCCTTCTACAAAAAATCTTGATCTTTATCTTAGGTCCTTGAAACCTTATCTATAAGTGTAACACCCAACAAGGGATCCAAAAGAACTAACCTAAAGTTTAGTAAGTTTTCCTAACATTTTTTTAATAAAAGATAACATATAACAACAATGATAAAGTAGCGGAAGTAATAACATACAATCATACATAAGAAAACATAATAGATTACATTCTATACGGATCCCAAGATGTTGAGTCACATTTAAATTTTAATTGATACTAAGTCAAATAAATAACACATCCACATGAAAGAATAACTACAAGTCCAGTCCATTTAAATAATATACATTTGTTTCAAATACCACTTGGCAATAAATTAGAATGCACAATCATCCACTGTACATGTCACAGGGTATAAGAGGCTGAAAGAATATACATTTATAAATTAGATTACATTATCCCTTTCAGCTCCATGAAACAAATTGCAATACAATAATTGAAATCATCCATCATAAAGATATAACCATCCATCATAATACACAAGATAGAACGAAAGGAAGTGCAGACAAGGAACTCCAACCACAACATCAACGGACGGATCTCAATGGTAAAAGTAAAAAGAACTACCACCTGACCTCGTGGTAACCCAAAAAAGGTCAATTCCCACTGCACTGAGGAGATAGTCTAAAGTCCCACACAGGATAATAATTTGAAAAATCAAAAGCAATATCTAGGTCAAGGAAAACCCTAAAAGTAATCTAATTCAAAGGTTACCAGATAAGTTGACACCTAGATCCAAAGGCAAACAAAGACACATAGGAAATATACACTTCTAGTGGGTAAGTGTCATCACACAAACCAACTCTAGGGTTATCTAGCTAGTCTTTTAATCCTCTGCCCACCTAGTGACTCTATACGACACTAGTATCCTCTCATATTGACAAGGCATACTAATGATACATGGTCACAACCAAGCATCCTCTCTACTCCCATCCTAGTCTGTACTAGCACTCAAGGCATGAGAAAGGAAAACAAAGACTCTTATTAGGTTAATTTTAATCTCATTTAGTGTAGTGTTATCACTTATTAACAACTTATAATGGGTTACCCTGGTAGCCACTTTGGGTCCCAACCTCCATTGCAAGCCACTTCCCAACTTAACATACAGATTACCTACCCTAGGCTCATAAAAGTATAAATCAAAGAATCACAAATTACACCTTAGCCCTATACAAGTATCTGGAAAGCATCAAAAGATAATCCACAATAACACCTTAGTTCTTCTAGGCAACTAGAAAGCATCCCAAAAATAACTGATCAAAGACTCAAAGGTTAATTCAAATAGGCCACACCATGCATCCTAATTTCACTCAAGAACACTTAAAAGAAATAACAAACAATAAATCCAAACACATTACCATGGTTGGGTTGAAAAGATCAAGATCAAATGATCATCATGACATCACAAACACAAAACTCCTGAGCCTTCAGTAACATCCTAAGACTGGTCAAAGATAAGTGAAACCCTGAAACCCAAATCATAAGACAACATACAGATAATAGCATAGTTTTATAGTTTGGTTTGATTTTGAAAAACACATAGTTTGACTTTAAATTCAATTTTCATTCAATGTAAGTTTTTGAACACATGAATTTTACATTTTACCCTTAACTATATAACCCATTTCTTGAATTTGAACAATATGCACAATTACCCTTATTTGATTATAAGTCAATTATTCCAAAATAATTTAAGAGTAATTATTTATTAAATTATTAAAATAATAATTATTGTTTTTCAAATAAAATAATTACAGTTCTATTAAAATCAATATTATTACTAATAATAAAGTAAATTTAAAACTTCATTAAACAATATTCATCATTAATCAAACTTAATTAAACTAATCTCAATTAAATTAATTAATAATTATGAAAATAAAAAACTTATTAATATCTTATTAATTAATAATTAATAATAATTAACAAAACTATTAATAAATTCATTAATTAAAATTAACTATATTTAAATATATTTAAAAAATCATTAATTAAAAACTTATTAATAAAATTTTATTTATTTATTTATTTTTTGATTGGTAAATGGCTGAAGCCTAGATTAATTATTATTATTTGTTGGAATTAATTATTATTATATGTTAAGCGAAGTTAGATTCAAACCCAAGACCTCCCACATGAGAGGCTCGCAAGTTACTGTTGCATTGTAGGCTTTTGCCTTATTAATAAAAATTATTAATTAATAATAAAATTTTATAAAATAAAATTTAAAACAAAACAACTTGCATATATTTTAAAGGCTTGTTGGCTTTGCTGCCATGGCAGCCCCGCTGTCGTGATAGCAGGTGTACGTGTTGTTCATGGTAGCTAGCCCATTGTGTTACCTTTAATGGTCGCCAACAACCTATGTTATCATTGTGGGGGGTTTGGTGGGAGGTGGGGGTTTGATGGCCCCGCCTCCCCACCAAATTTATTATATATATATAATAAAATAAAATAAATATGAATAACAACCCCCCCTTCCCCAATTAAATTTCCTTTTTGTATGTACATATTTCAGAAAAAATTCTATCAACACTCTAATAGAAAAAATGCAACGAACCAATCAAATTTTTAATTTAAATTTTCTATTTCATTTCAAACCCTTCTTGACTAAAATAATAATTTCTTTCATCTATAGAACAAGGGTTTCTAATTGCTTTTTTGATCTTGATAAATAGATAGAATTCGACATGAATATCAATAGATTTAGACTGAAAGATTGAAAGATTCATACAAATGAAATTTGGAAAAATAGATTTCAACAATCATGAAGACGACAAGAATAATAAATTACATAATTATCTAGGTGATCAAAACACAAGGATCTACCTGGTTCTGATGCTGAATTTGCAAACACTCAAAGATTGTGAGAAAAATCTTTTCTCTCAAAAAATTTTCTCTGAACATTTTCCTTCTCCAAAATTCTTGGTCCCTCAAAAACCCTCAAATGCTAATAAGGAGTTCTCTCCTACATTTGGGGCACTGATTGTGGGATCACCTGAGGAAACTACTTGATCACAACTTTTTAAACTCTTTGTTATCTTATCTTTTACATTGTCATGCATGCTTTTTACAATATAAAATATCTTCATTAAATTTATTTGCTTCTATTTTTTAATTAATCTATTATATTTTAATTTCATGCATAAGCTTTATGCAATTTAATTAAAATAAACTTTATTAAATAATTTTTTACTCTCTATTATTAATTTTGGAAGTAGCTTTTTTATATAAAATATTTATTATGTAATAATAATATTTAGCATTTATTTAAAATGATCTCCTAAATATATTATTATTAAATTAAATTAATATTATTATGCTCTAAAATTAGAACTATAATTTTCTCTTTAAATTTAATTCTTTTTATTTAATTAATTTCTTAATTAATTAAATATAATTAAATATTTAAATTGTCTTAATAAGTTTCCATTGAATTAAATCATTAATTATCCTTTTAATTTGACTTAATTAATAAAAATACCAAAGACCCACGAGAAAAAATATGAAAAACCATCATAAAATACCACATACAAGATCAAACTCAATGGTTACAATCATGAATTTACGTCATATGATGAATTTGGAAGTGTAATCAACTCAGATACTTGTCGTAGTTTTTCTTAGGATAATTGGTTTAAAGGTTAGGATTTGGACTCAAAAATTTATCTCCCCTCTCTTACCATTGAGATATTATGATAGGGTACACTCATCCTGGCAATTCAAGGAAGTTGATACTTGGTACCTACAATCTGCATATAATCCATGCATGTGCAAACACATATATAGGCAATGGCAGGAAGTGGTACATCGTGTAGATCCCGACTAGCAGGTGACTACGACTCCCTTCCTTAATCACATCAAAAACATCATACATAAAGAAAACATGCACACACACCATACACATGGAAGTATGGGGTAAGTATCCATTGAAAACACGTACAAATAATCCATCTAACTAATATCATTAAATAACCGAAATCATTATAAATCATCATCATCAAAGTATAATCATGCATACATGAAGTATCTAGTACCAAAGTAGTCTCATCATATAATCAACTAAGTATGAAAACAATAACTAATAATCTAGAAAACAATGTTACTAATCATCAAGTATACACATAAACTAGTCTAAAAGAGTTTGACAATAAAATCAGATAAAGTTAAGTAGGGGTAGGCACTATAGTAAGCACCAATATCTCTAATACCAATTGTTGGAAATGCAAAGGAGTAACTAAGAGGGGAGGAGTGAACTAGTTACCACAAAGACAAATATGACTCCCTTAAGATGTCAACACAACTTTAAACAAATCCTTGCTAAAACTCAGTTAACACTTAATATGTTACTGTCACTTGGTTAACATTGCATATGTAGATCTTAAGATATTAAATGTGATTAATCTTAATTAACTAAGTTTAAAAAACATAAAGGAAATAACATGAGCACATGAGACACCAAGATTTAACATGGAAACCCAATTTGGAAAAACCACCAACTCCAACTAGTTATTTTTTTTCACTCTTTTGAGTGAGACCTATTAGGAGCCAACCCTGTTAAAGGTTATGAAACACACTGTTAGGTGTGACCCTATTAGAGGATTGAATTCACCCTATTAGGAGTGGCCTTGTTAGAGGTCTTCAGATACTTCAATTTAGAAATGCCACCTTACTAGAGGATTTTCCAAATAGCTATTAAGCTAACTCTATTAGGAGATTTGATTCACCGCTACAATTATTAGAGAGTAACAATGACTTGACCTAATTGCTAGTGCAATTGAATTTTTTGATTTATATCTTTGCTCTAGCTTGATTACTTGATCCTCCCTTATCATAATGTTCTTTGTAGCTTTGTTAACTCATATACTTTGTCCTCTTGCAGATATCCTTCCAATTCACTTTCTAAATTCATCTTCTTCAATTCAATATCTTTTCTTTTTCAATCCTTAACTTGACCTTTCATTTATATTATTAACCTTGTCAAGTTGGCTTAAA